>JAWVWN010003667.1:0-68387 GCA_037367305.1 Phrynocephalus vlangalii | reverse complement strand
GAGACTCAGTGAATTCTTTACTTCAGTATTCACTGAAAGAAGACAGAGACCACATGCCCAAAACAGAGCCTATCTTCATAGGGAGGGAAACCTAAAAATTAAGCCAGATAGAAATAAACAGGGAGGAGGTTCTTGCATGTCTTGTTCAACTAAATGCTAACAAATCACCAGGACCAGATGGTATCCATCCACTTAGATTCTGTTTAAGACCTAAAGTCACATGTTCAGGGAGGCCACTGCTAATGATCTATGCTTAATGGGTGTTGGGAAGGGCTGCAGACGTCTGACTTTCACACACCCAGGCCTTTTTTGATCTAAGGTGCCTATTCAGATGAAGGTTGAGTGAAACCAAGGTGAACGAGAAATTGGAAGCCTCACACCAACTTTTCTCCGACTGATGAAGCTGTTTTGCTCTCACAAGCAAAGAAGTCCAGTTGCCTTGACTCAACTTCTGGATACTTCCAATAAGGCACAACATAGCAGTTGAAATGGGAATTTCACAGCCTTATTGCAATCTTATGCATCTGTACGCAAATGTAAGGGTTTAAATATAAACGCATGAGACTGTAGCATGAACTGAAGGTGGCTTACATCACCTCTGCTCAGAAACAAGGCTGGTAATTGTTCCTTCATACAGAGCACTGATTTCACCTCACTTTCTGCTGCTTGATGCAAAAGAGTGCCTTGCCTTTGTCACAGCTCCAACTCCATCCACAAAAGATAGCATATGTGTTTGTCATCTTTTCAGAGACCCAAGCATGTTTTCCTTTCCAGAGGCTCTGGTCCACTGAGAATAACTTGGTAATAAAGGGCCCTGCGATACATTTTTTTCCATAGAAAATTTCCTTACTTTGAGTTCACATAGAATAGAAGAGATCTAGGAATTATTTTTATCTCACATGCTGTTTTTACTGTTCCCACAGTCCAGTAGGATATAGATTAGATGTCATTCAGTGCAACTTTCTCCCCAAAATAGTACTCAGTAGAGATGGGCACGACTCAAAAAATGGTGTTTCATTTGTCGTTTGGTCATTTAGGGGTCCATTTCAGTTCGTTTTCGTGATGTTTTTTTTGCAAAAAAATTCGTTTTCGTTTCGTTAGGTAACGAAACGAGAAAACGAAAATGAAAAATTGCTGTTTCGTTTAAAATTCTTTTTAGTTCAATGCATCTGCTGCAATGAAAATGAAAAACATGGCAAATTTGGTCGTTTCGTTTTCGTTTCGTTTTTAAAAAAATTTGTTTTGTTTTCGTTGCATAACGAAATGAAAAAATGAAAATGAAAATGAAAAATCGCTCGTTTTGTGCCCATCTCTAGTACTCAGTATTAGGATTTCTTTTCTTGCCTGTAAAAATAATGTTATTAGAGCCACATACCAGTCATCAGCTTTTTAATGCTTTTTCCTTGGAAGTTCCCTGGAACGTTTCCAGGCCAAAAAGAGGAGAACTGGGTGACTTCTGTTTTACTGAACAGATGAAAGGATATTGTGCAACTTATGTTACTGGCCTTCCCGCAAGTGGAAATAATATGAGGGTAAAGTCTTTTCTATCCAACTACTCAATATTAGCACTTCAAGAAACATGGCTCCTTGAAACTGAAAACCTAGTAGTGCCAGGTTTCAAAGCATGGGTAAATCCAGCACAGAAAATAAATGGGAAAGGAAGAGCCATAGGGGGGTTAGCTGTTCTTGTGAAGCAAGATTTAGGTTGGGAGAGTAGTATGGTTGAGTCACTTACCTCTGACAAAAATGTGTTGACAGTTAAGATGCAGACTCAAGATCTGATGATTATTCTGGTAAACGTGTATATACCACCTGTCTCATCCCAGTATTATGCTCCTGATATATGGTTATATTTGGAACTTTTGTTAGAAGATCTTAGAATAAGATTCCCAAATGCGTTGCCTATAATATTGGGTGATTTCAATGCAAGAATTGGAAATGACCTGTCAAAAATTGCAGAGAAATGTGGAATTTTTGATGAAGATACTTTAGATTTAGATTTAAAATATTGGAATTCCCAGGATGTGAAGATAAATTATGCTGGTGTAAACCTGTTTAAGCTGTTATATATGTTTGATATGCAAATATTAGGAAATAACAATAGCAATGCCCCATATCCATATACTTATTTTTCCCAAAGGGCAGGGAGTGTGCTAGATTATGTATGTGTTCCAAGAATAAAGGTTCATTTATTCTCTGGCATAACTGTACACCCTATGTCGGACAGTGATCATCAGCCTATAATAGTGGAAGTAAAAGCTAAATCAGACCAGAGGAAAGTAAGTCCACATGATAAATGGCTAGCTCAAAATTTAACTATACAAGGGAGAGGAGACTGAAATGGCAAAAAGTGGAAGTAAACAAAATTTCAGAATTTCAAAATTCAAGCTACTGCTTAAAATTAAGAAATATAATTCTAACCCCAGATGATAACATAAACACAGTTATGGAAGCATATTATCAAATCTGTGAGAACATAAGACCTTTTTTAACAGCAGATTCACATCTAAAGCCACCAGAAGATACAAGGTCCCCATGGTTTGATAGGGAATGCAGATTGCGGAGAAAGGTATTGAGGAGACAGATGAGGAAAACTCAAACAATGTATGATCAGGAGACACATAATAATATGTTAAAACTCAGACGTGAATATAAACAATTGATTAAATCAAAGAAAAGGCAGTATCAGGAAAATATGTGGCAGAGCTAGAATTAGCCGCAACAGGGATAAATGTAACACATTTTTGGCACTTAGTGGCTGATAGAATCAATGAGGCAAAGTCTGTCATGGATATTCCTATCCCAGCTGCTACATGGGAATTATATTATAGAGAACTATTTAAGGAAGTGAAAGATGTAAAGCAGACTGACAAACTTTTAGAAATGAAGAGCCAAGTCTAATTCCTCAGTGGTCACCTGTAACAATGCTTGAGATTAAAATGCTTATCCAGACACTGAGAACCAATAAAGCCCCAGGAGAAGATTTCCTACCCCCTGAATTATTTAAGAACTATTTAGACTGGTGGGCCCCTATATTGTCTGGATTGTTTACTCATATAAATAAGACAGGCTGTATACCTATAGGCTGGAAAATGAGTATCATCATCCCACTATTTAAGAAAGGCAATCAATATGATCCCAGTAATTACAGCCTATTAGCCTAATTGATATTCCAGCAAAAATTTATGCAAGACATCTCTTGAACAAATTAGAGGACTGGGAAGAAGAAAATTCCATCTTTGTTGAGGAACAGTCAGGTTTTAGGAAGGGACGCTCAACCCTAGACAATTGCTTTATATTACAACATCTAATAAATAAATATACCTTTAAGGGGGGGCAGCTTTTTGCAGCCTTTATTGATCTAAGTGGGGCATTTGATTCGATAAATAGAGGACGCCTCTGGGAAAAATTGGCAATGAGAATATAGATTCAAGATTATTGCTATTGCTCAAAGCACTGTATACAGAAACCACACTGAAGGTGAGAACAGGTTTAAATTTTGCATTGACAGACTCTGTTCCAACATATAAGGGTGTCCGCCAAGGATGCATCCTATCTCCATTTTTATTTAATTTTTATATAAATGATGTGGTGCCATTTATACACAATCAGAGTTATCATATGCCTAAGATTCTAAACAGAGAAGTAAATATATTATTATATGCTGATGATATGATATTGCTATCAACAACCCAAGTGGGTATGAGAAGACTTTTGAAAACGATTAATATCTATAGCCAAGAAAATGATAAATGCATTAATAATCATAAATCCAAAGTGGTGGTATTCGGCAAAAAAAAGAAAAACTCATAAGTGGTCCATAAATTCTAAGGACTTACAGCAGGTTAAATGTTACTGCTATCTGGGCATTAACTTTGAGGCATCAGGATCCTGGCATCGCAAATAAAGAAAAATACATTAAAAGTACGGGCCAGTTTACAATCGGTTAACAAACTCTTAAACTACAGTTACCCAGGCACTTTAATCCCAATTTTAAAAAATTTTAAAGCTAAGATAATTCCTATGTTAATTTATGGTGCTGAAATATGGGGTTTTGCAAACCTTAAGAAAATTGAACAGATTCAAACACAATTTTACAGGGCTATCATGGGAGTTTCACGTTCTACCCCTGCACATGTAATAAGAGCAGAACTTGGTGCAAAAACAATTTCAGGTCTGATTCTTGTAAGAATGGTAAAGTATTGGTGCAGAATAAGTAGCTTAAGTGAAGAAAGATTGCCCAAGATTTGTTTGGAGGAGCAGTGTGTTTCTAGGTATGAAAATTCATGGTTAAATAACCTGTTTAAGCTCTTTCCAAAATTTGGTTTTTCAGCTCAGGCTTTAAATCCTTCACATGAAGATACAATTCATATTTTTAAGCAAAGAGTTTTTGATGTTGAGGCACAGATGGATATATCTGCTGTTGCATCTACAACAACAACAAAATGGTTGGCTAATACAAAACAGCTGCATCATTATGAACAATATTTAACTGTCCCAATGAAAATGCAGTATAGGAAAGCATATACTCGCTTACGATTTGAACAAATGGATACTATGATGAAATGGGGTAGGTTTCAGGGTATCCCTATAGATAATTGTTTATGTGTTTGTGGAAACCCTGCCCTCGAGGACTTAGCTCATTATGTATTAGACTGTCCCCTATATAGCAATATAAGAGAAAAATATTTACAGCACATTTTAAAGAAAGTGGAAAACAGAAGCATCTCAGAGAAACTGAGTTTTTTATTACAAACATCCAATCTAGATATAATAAACAGAGTTGCAATATTTGCTTTTAAAGCCGCTATATGCAGAGCTAAATATTTGGATGGTATAGGTGTAAAGTGCTATAAAGATTCAGAAGTTTGAAGACAGCCTCTTAGAATGCAAATTAAATGTTTTATGTAAAGGTTTTAAAATTGTAAAGTAAATACTTTTTTAGGGGATTTTAGTAAATTGGCTTACTAGTAAACAATATTTTATATTATATTATATTTTAAAGCATTAATATTAAAATATTTATTTTATTGTATAAATACTGATTAATATGGCATG
The DNA here is from genome assembly GCA_037367305.1 of Phrynocephalus vlangalii. Lineage (NCBI taxonomy): Eukaryota > Metazoa > Chordata > Lepidosauria > Squamata > Agamidae > Phrynocephalus > Phrynocephalus vlangalii. The sequence goes on along the minus strand of JAWVWN010003667.1, from coordinate 63,329 downwards.
ATAATATGGCTTGTTTGCAATGATCTGACGATTATGCAATAAATAGTTTTATCATTATCATTACTGGCCTTCCCCGAGGGAGTGTCCTCCACATGTGGCCATGCAGGCCAGGGATGTAGGAGGGGTGTTGCCCAAGACATCTGATCTGAGTTTATCCCATCAAGTTGGATATACTCAGTTGTCCTGTGAGATAAGAGCAGAGGGAAGACGGTACTTGCTGTGTGTAAAAGAGGGTGTTCGGGAGGACAGGAATCTCTCGTTCATTCTGTGTGCACATCTGGCAGTGGCCGTTAAAGTTTCCTGACACCCAACACATAAAGAAAAGAATCAGTGCTGCTGCTGCTGCCCCCTCACCCTACCTCGATCCCCAGCATGTACACTCATCCCCATCATGGCTACTGCTGCCACCTACCTCTCTGTCTTAAAGATACTGAGACGAGTGTGTTGCTTTCACAGTTACTTGCTGAAAGCTAAGCATTCACAGCCTGGCTGCTGCTAAAAAGTGGAAATATTTTTGAAGCAGCAATGGCAAGGGTGGTCTCTGGGAGAGGGTTTTATGTGGCCTTCATCTGCCAAATGGAAGTGTTGGCCCCGCAAGCAGGTGAGTGCATTGGGGTGGAATATTTACCTGAATAATTAAACTATATTAAATAACATTCTTTATGCAGGGCTTCTCCGCAGCCCAAAACATTACAAATACACCACTGTGAAGAATGCCTGTGATTTATTCTCCGCAGCCCAAAACATTACAAATACACCACTGTGAAGAATGCCTGTGATTTATTACTCCCACAAAGCCTATTAACAGAATATTTATCATAACAGCTTAGGTGCTTTCAGTCTTTTGATAGCAACAGAATTCCTTCCCCTGCTCTCCTGGAATTGAATAGCACTTATTCATATTTACTATAGTTGCTTGATGATTTTCTGGCTAATCCACTGTATTTGGCAGAGTAACGCTGACTAATGCCCTTCCCTTCTTTCTCTTTTGGCGGTTTATTCCCTTAAATGGCATTTATTGAGGATGGAGCATTTGGTCTTATACCAGATCTGAATATTCTTTCATCTACAATCAGTGTCATCTGTGGTGTCTTTCCAGATCCTCAGGCTTAGGTTGTTCCTTCCATTATCTGCTGGTTTGTTTTAACTTGATATGAAAGGGGCTGGTATTTTCTGAATGCAGGTCTACCACTTTCTTGGTCTGATGGGATAGCTTGGACTTTGAAGAGATTTGAACTTCTAATAAAGTTAACAAAGCTAGCTCCTCCAATAATGAAACCTGACCAAAAAAATCTGATATTTGAATGTGGGGTATTGTTCTGTGTCCGCAATTCAAAGGGGGAGCAAAGGGCTGGAAATTGCTTTCTAAGAACATGCCCGCTTTGCCAGGAGAAAAAAGGCCAGCCTGAAAGACACAAGTGTCAGTAATCAGGATGGTCTAAGGATCCCCTTTGGGTTCACCAGCATTCACAAAGAAATAACATAGTAAGACAAAATCTTAGAATACGGCTCACTTTTTCATCAGTCAATTACTTCTCACTCAAACAAAAAGTAATCATGGCAATGTTTCAGTGAATTCACTGGATACTTATTGCTTTTTGGCACAAAGCAGTATAAATGCATGTACACTTAAGTGCCTGCCTGCTGAGCTGGGAGGTACTGGAGTGTTATTCCCTAAACTTTTAATGAGAATTGTGGTTGTTTCCACCTGGGCAACCCAGTGTATGGCATTCTCAAGCCTCAGTAATCAGAAGGAAATCTCAGGCAAGTTGCTTTCATGTTGCGTTTGAGTCCAATTGTTTTGTTTGTTTATACATCAAGGATCTAGATCTAGAGATGGAGCTAAAGCAAGGGTGTGGATGCCAGCTGTAAAACTTTCTGGTTTTAGATTATTCAGAGAATGAAATAGCCAGAGCAGGGGCATCTGATTATCTGTGATTTTTGTACTGCAGAAGCTATGTCCACATAGGCATCCAGTTTGTTGCTTTGAACTACCATTTGGTAATCTATGCCAAGATGCAATATCAAGTATTATTTTTCTATTCTTGCTCTCCTCTAGAAGACAAGAATGTATGAACCATCACCTTGTGCATGGGAGATAGATGGCATTTCAGATCTAAAACTAAGAACAGTAGCCACAGCAAAAGTCAAGTTCAGGCTGGTACCACATGGTCAGCTGTGAAGAGTAGTCTTCATTGAGATGATGATGGTGGCAGAATAGATGGCATCAGAGGCTCCTGAGGCTGACATAGGCGGATCTGCCACACACTCTATGGGCTGCCATCTTGCACAGAAATATGAGGATGATGTTTGAAATCAAAACAAAAAGGGGATTGAAAATAAAACAGCCACCATAATGCCATTGTACAAGATGATAGTAAGGCCGCAACTGGAGTAGTGTGTACAATTCTGGTCACTGCACCTCAAAAAAGACATAGTGGAACTGGAAAAGGTGGGCCTCACTTATGAGGAAAAGCTAAAACATTTGGGGCTCTTTAGTTTGGAAAAAAGTGCCTGAGGGGGGATTTGATTGAGATGTACAAAATTATGTAGGACATGAGTAAAGTGGATAGAGGGATGCTCTTCTTCCTCTCACAAAATACCAGAACTAGGGGATATACACTCAAATTGATGAGGGTTGGGAGAGTGAGAACAGACCAAAGAAAATATTTTTTTAACCCAGCATGTTGTTAGTCTGTGGAACTCCCTGCCACACAATGTGGTGATGGCATCTGGCCTGGATGCCTTCAAAAGGGGATTGGACAAATTCCTGGGAGAAATGTCCATCATAGGTTACAAGCCATGAAGGGGATGTGTAATCTTCATGTTTAAAACCGGGCTACTTCAAGGGCCAGATGCAGGGGAGTAGTATCAGGAGACAGAGATCTAGTCTCGTGCATTCCCAGATACATTTGGTGGGGCCACTGTGAGATACAGGAAGATGGACTAGATGGGCCTTTGGCCTGATCTAGCACGGCTCTTCTTATGTTCTTATGAAATTTATTTGAATCCAACACTTTTCTTCACATTCTCTCTCTCTCTCCCCCACACCTGTTTTTCAGGCTTCTTTCTCCTTCTGATTCCTCTGTTTATCAAGTACTGGTAAGAAGTTTGGGCAATTGCTAGAGACTGGCCCAAAGTCTCTTACTTAGTTATGGTGGTGTAGCACAAATGGTGTAAACTTTGGAGGCCAATGGACCCAAGTTAAAACACCACCATAAGTAGGATTTGTTACATCCTGAGCTGCATAACTCACTATGAAACTACTGTAGTCATGTCTAAGGTGGTTTCCTGGGACAATTTGTTAGGCCATTTGCAAAGTTACAGAAGAGGATTTTGGCTAATACCTGATAATCTTGTGCAGCCAGTGTTTCTGAAATCTCTTCATAAGCTTCTCATCTCTCCCAGCTCCTGCCTCTCTTTGGCTCCTCTCCTTCCCTCTGGTTTCTAAAGAAGTAATAGGAATTTTGGGCAATTGCCACGGAATACTTCAATAAGCATGTGCAGCCAGAGTTTATAAATGTTTTCCTATGTGAAATATTTGCCTTTAAGATCACAGCCTACCCAGAAAACCCTGGACTGGGTTGAAATAAGCCAGAATTAAAGATGGGTCTGGTTCTGAAAATGAAACATGGCAGCACAGCTGCTGTTTGGAACTGGGGTCTAGCCTCCAGAATGAAATCAGCCACTGACTTACCTTCCTTTGGGTTGGGCAGGCAAAACTCTAGCCATTCTGTATTTCTGGGCTATTATTAGGTTGCTTGAACCCTCAAATTCCTGAGTTTTCACCATACTCTTTAGCTCTATTGTGGCACAAAAATAAACCAGTGGCCCGACTTCATTCCTAATAAAGCATAGCTAATTTTATACCCGAGAGGGAGGGAGGGAGGGAGGGAGGGTGAGAGAGGGAGAGAATGAAAAGTACATGTTTTTTCTCTCTCTCTCTTTTTTTTTCTAGTTCTGTGTCTTTTTCTCTTTTTGCCTGTTCTCTGCAAATCACTGGCATGTTTGCAACCAGGCAGGTAGTCTCTGCTGAGTATCACACACTAGGCAGCTGCCACTGCTTTCTACATATTCCAGTAGTGCCAGGAGTCTGACATACCATCTTGCCAAAGGGACAAAAGCTTGACGGAGGATCTGGCTTGGAACCTGACATCTTGGGCTGGGACCAAATTGCTCCTGTTGAGCCTATTCTTTCTAACCTTTGGAAGCTGGCAGGACCTATGCAGTCTGCCAGATATGCTCAGTGCTAATGCCCAATGTTATTTGGGAGGCTAAGCGGAATGGCATTTGCAGACGTGGCATGGAGCCCACAGTAGCACCTCAGGATAGGAAGCTGGCTGTTGTGGAGTGATAATCCTGTCATTGACCCTGATCTGCTTACTGCTTAGCTATCCTGAGAGAGATCATGGAGATTCCCATGCATTATTGCTGAGGCAAGTTCCGTATGTTCCACCATGAGAAATCCCAAAAATACGCATAAAGATAAAACACGGAAGGGTATAAACAAAATAATGTAAAATATGTAAATTTATTTTATGTCACATTTTCAAATGCTTATGTTACTGTAACATTTGGGCCTAGGATATATAGCAACTAGAGATGGGCACGACTTGAAAAAAATTTTTTTTGAGTTGTTGTTAGTCGGGCCGGTTCCATTTCGGGTCGTTTCCGTTTTTCGTGAAAATTCGCAAAAATTAGTTGGTTCGTTTTTTTGTTTTTTCGTTGTCGTTAGTACTGGTTTGTTTGGGGGGGGGCTCCTGGAGGCACCTCTGTGGGGTGGGTGCCTCCTCTGGCCCGCTATAAAGGGAAAGTGGGCTCCTGGAGGCACCCGTGGGTGCATCCTATCCTCACCCACTAGGAAGGGGAAGCAGGCTCCAAGAGACCCCTCAACATGGGGGTCTCCCCTCCTCACCTGCTGCTGCTGCAAAATGGTATGCAATAGCCATATGGATATTACATACCAGTTGTGCAGACAGTGTCTGTGAAGACTAGTGGATCATGGCACTGAACCCACAGCCATAGTGAGATGCCTAACTAAGGCTCTCGCACCACCATGTCTCACACAGAAGGGAATTGTACTTGCGTGTAGTGCAATGCAAGTACATCTGGCTTAGGGTTAAGGTGGGTTAGGGTTAGGGCTAGGGTTAGGCTAGTGACGGGTAAGGTTACGGTGGGCTAGTGGGTTACACCTCTGGGTGCCTCTCTGACCCACTAAGAAGACAGTCTGTGACATATGGGTACGGAGTCAAGGATTAGGGTTAGGGTTTTAGGGGGCTAGGGCAGGTTTTAGGGGGCTTTTTGGCACATCCCAGAAGTCTCCATGGCCAAGTGGCCATGCGATTGGTGGGATGGCTCCAAAAATTTGCATGGTCGTCCACTCCCACATGGCTGGCCACTCGGCCAGCCCATCATTGCGCAGGTGTAAATAAAATAAAATAAAATAAAATCAATGGAGGACAGAGGAAGAGAGGAGAGACATTTTGTTGCAAGAAAAAACCCACTGCTACTGTGAAAAATCTGGCAGTTTATAAATTTGCGTGTGTTTCTTTCTGTTGTGCTTGTGTGTTTTTGGACCACAATTTCAAAAACAATATTGCATTCGCCGCCCCATTTTGGATCCCCCGCCCGCACCGCATGGCATGGTGACTCAAGTCCGGCTGCCCAGGATGGGGAGGAGGTGGGACCCCCCCTCCAGAAACCACCCCTCCGGTAGGTGCCCTGCGCCCTTAGTCAAGCAGGCATTTTTCCGCCTGCTTTTTTGGCCCGGGAATGGGTGGGGGGAGAGTTTAAAATTAAAAGTTTTTTCCTGTGCCATCCGTGCCGCTTGCTTGCACTTTAATTGCGGCGGCCGGCGGCCAGCGAAACTGGGCTTTTTGCTGGCTGCCTGCGAGCCTGCGGCGAGTCCCACCAGAGCAGCCCAGGACGGGGGATGGGGGGGAGGCCGGGGACCTCCAGAAACAACCCCTCTGGTAGGTGCCCTGAGGCACGGCAGGCATTTTTCCGCCTGCTTTTAGGCCGGGAACCGGGTTTTTTAAACTTTTAAAAACTTTTTTTCTGTGCTGCGTGGCATCGCGCGATTGCGCGATGCAAGGAACGAGCACGACAAATCAGACCAAAATTGTTCGTTCGTCAGTTCGAGCTCGAAGTCTGGCGGAGTAATTCCCGTTACCGTTTCCGTAGAGTAACGGAACCGAGTAACGGAAACGGAAACGGGAATACCGCTAAGTCTTGCCCATCTCTAATAGCAACAAGGGTTTTGAAAAGCAATGCAGGTTTCTATTAAGACAGACTGCTGAATCATGAGCTCTTAAAAGCTTTGTCATATTGCTGCTGCGAATGCTTTTTATTGGACACGATAAGCAGCTGTTAAGTGCAGATGCTGGAAAATGCCACTTCAAAACTCAGCTCACTCACATACTTAGGACAGGATTATCTGGAAGCTGAGTCATGGCAACTGGACTTCTTTTTTTGAAAGATTCAAATGTTTCGCTGCTCATCTAAACAGCTTCATCAGTCTGAGGAAAGCTAGTTGCAAGTGCTCGATTTTATAGCTCACTTTGATCTCTTGTCACCCTGGTCTGAAACAGGCTCAGAAGATGAACAATGGCCTGAATAGGCTTGTTAGGTAGAAAACAGTCTGAATAGCCTTAAGGTGAACAATGGCCTAAGGTGCTGAAACCCATAATGATTGGGTCATTAGCTATGGCCTTGGTGGTGAAGGCATGAAGTACTTTTGATTTGGTAGGTAGACAATAGTCTAGGTTCTTTAGGTGAACAATGGCCCACCTTTAAAGCTAGAAAATATGAGTTGTTAGCCATGGCCTTGTTGGTGGAGGTGTGAAGTATTCTTGATTTGTCAGGGAATTGCTGAAATGGCCGCTTGATAAGTAGCAGACAGATTGTGAGGAGTTTTCAATACAGTAGAAACCCAGTTGGGGATTGGTTCCAAGCCTTCCCATAGATAGTGAAAACCATGGATAAGAGAGAATGCCAAAACAGCAACTGCTGTCTTGTGATAGTAGCTTGCTTTACAGCTGCTGTTTTGCAACAGTAGCTTGCTTCGCAGCTGCTGTTTATGACGGTAGCTTGCTTTAGGGCTGCTGTTTTATGACAGTAGCTTGCTCTACATTTGCTCTTTGTGGCAGTAGCTTGCTTGGCAGCTGCTGAATTATTTATTTATTTTTCCTCTACCAACCGTGGATAACTGAATCAGTGGATAATGAATCAGTGGATAAGGGGGTCCTACTGTATTCACATGAACGGCTTCCTTGACTCCTCTCTCAAACCACCTATCATCTCTCTCTCTAATATGTGTATATCCTCATCTTTGAATGAGTGCCCTTTGTCCTTCAAGTGGCGGTATACTGCTGATTCTGGTCCTGAGCTGTTGCTTCTCTGTGTTGGGCTATCCGCCTGTTTAATGGCTGTTTAATTTCTCCAATGTAGAAGTCTGCACACTCCTCACTGCATTGTGCCACATATATTATATTGTTCCTTTGGTATTTTGGTGTCGGGTTCTTTGGGTGGACGAGCCTCTGCCTTAATGTGTTTATGAGTTTGAAGTAAAGTGGGATGTGGAGTCACACAAACACATCCCTGCCTTGACACTGGGTCCCTCACCATGCTGTTCCATGCACTGGTAGTTACAAGAAAAGATTACTGTAATGCTCTGTACATGGGGTTGCCCATGAAGCTGAATCAGGTCCAGAATAAAGCAATGGACTATAAAGCTTGCAGCATATTTCTCCCACACTGGCCACCTTACACTAGCTACCTGTCCATTTACGTCCCAGCTTCAAGGTGATGATACTAACATACAATACGTTGATACCTGGCAGAATGCCTTCTTCCAGTGAGTTCTGCCCCCCTCCCCGCACCTGTTCATCCCAGGTGGGGCTGCTGAGGACACTGTGAGAGATGCCTAGAAGGAGAAGAGAAGTAGCAGGACCTTTTCTGTGGTGGCACCATGCCTGTGAATCAGCTGCCCTCTGATTTCATTCAGCCCCTTCATTTGATGCCTTTAAAAGATCATTAAAAACATTTCTATTTAGACTGGACTTTCCATCTACCGCGCACAGAAATCCATCAACCTTTAAATCAACTCCGCCCAGGGCCGGCGCTAGGGTTTTTCACGCCCTAGGCGAGGGGCAGTGCGGCGGGGAGGCGGCGGTGGTGGCGGCAGGGGGGCGGGCGGTGGCAGCAGGGGGGTCGGGCGGCGGCGGCAGCAGGGGGGTCGGGCGGCGGCGGCAGCAGGGGGGTCGGGCGGCGGCGGCGGCAGGGGGGTCGGACGGCAGCGGTGGCGGGGGGGCAGCCGGCTGGGCAGCGCCCCCTGTCCATTTTGGCACCCTAAGCAACTGCCTAGTTCGCCTTAATGGACGCACCGGCCCTGAATCCGCCCTAATGTTTGTTTGCTTATTTTATTTGTTGAATGCTATTTATTTATATTTGTACCTATTTATATATATTTCTATACTGCCCCATTAATGTAAACTGCACTAATGAGAATGTTAGTCTCATTGATTTTTTAAGTTATATTGTTTTATTGTTCTGCTGTTTATGTGTAATTTGATGTATTTGATTATTGTATTTTTATTTTGTTTCTTGTAAACCATCCAGAGTGGCGTTAGCTGCCAAATGTGCAGTATATTAAATAAACAAATAAATAAATAAATAGGACTGAATAACTATTTTAGGCACATGTGATTGTTGTACAGTTTTGTGTGCAGTTTTCCTTGACCTAAATATTTATGCAAGTACTCTCCCTTAGTATAATACCTTTTTGTTTGCTCCTTCCCCTGGCTGTGTATGTTTAGCGGCTGTTTTCCCTAACACACATATTTTTCACTTGCAAAATTCCAAACAGTTGAAAATGAAAGTACAAGTGCAGCTGCAGTTGGTATATTAGTTAGCAAGAGGTCTGTTCATAATGTGAACCTAACAACTGCCCTTTCTGCTCCTGCAGGGAAGGCCACCTACAGGAGCAAGGGACATTTTGAATTAAGAGAGAGGCTGGTTTAGAGATGTATCATGGTTCTTTGTTCTCATTCATGATGTGTTTCTGTCACAGTTTGTAAGAGACAGAGCCCTGCAATTTGAACAGGAACATTTCACTTTCCTGATCTGTTTCCTATTCATCATGCTCATGCGTGCTGCTGCCTCGTATTCATGTGCTAACCTGTGCAAATGCATGCAAAGCTATTGTCTTTTTGTCTTTCTCTCACTACCCCATCTTTCTATGATTGGCCTTCCCGAGAAGATGATCTTTCAACTGGTCCCAGTTAACTATGTGAAACCGACAATAGACAGAACCTCATTAGAGACTTTAAAAAGCTGAAATCACAACGGCGAGTCGGCGACTTCCGCCCACCCACCAGCACTGCCCCTTGGGGCAAATTACATCTTATCCTGTGTACCATTACAGCACAGGAATCCTTGATCATATTAGGAACACAAAGACAGTCTCAACAGAGAAAGAAAACAAGGCTGAGAACTGATACTCCCTGTGCAAATAGCCACCACATTTTTGTCACAGAGGGTGTTGAGTTTGACACAGACAACCTTGTTGCTGCACCTGCTGGGCTGTGTTCAAGATTCCTTCAAATGATCCTGTGGCAATCAAGAGGCCCACAAATTGTCTGACTGTGTTCACTCACCACACCAAGCAATATGTAACTAAGACCAAGCTGAGGAGGCTGATTGTTAAAGCCTTTCAGAGAGGGACTCTGGTGTAGTGGCTGAACCCTATTTGGCTCTTCCAGACATAAAGTGAGGCAGGGTGGGTCGGTGGGTGGAAAGCAGCTACGAAGGGGTGAGAAACATCAGAATGTCCAGGGGCTGGTATTGTAGAGGCTACACAGATATCCTTAAAAGGCAGGAGGGGTTAGAGGGAAGTAAAAAGAAAAAGAAAAATAGAATGGAAACAAAAGAAAAGAGAAATTGCCAGAATTCTATGTTTAGTTCAGAAAAATGCATTTTTTTTAAATGATGAATGTGGAAGGGGGCTTTGTGACTTATTCGTAAGGTGAGTCATCACCCCTAGCAACCCACCCCTTTTCGTGTGTGTCTCTGTGCAGAAGGTGGGGGAGTTTGTAGGGCAAAGGCAGTGCCAGGTCATACTTTTAAACTATAATTCATTTCTATACTTGTTGAGCGTTGTTGCTGCTGTTACTCTAAGCAGGGTGGGCGAAACTGCAATGCTTTATTACCTCATTATTTAACACATCCATTATTTATTATTTTAAGATCAGGAATTTACTTGCCACTAACCTTAACTATATATGTGTGTGGGAAGCAGCATTTTCTTTCTTTCTTTCTTTCTTTCTTTCTTTCTTTCTTTCTTTCTTTCTTTCTTTCTTTCTTTCTTTCTTTCTTTCTTTCTTTCTTTCTTTCTTTCACCAAAAACCAGTTTTGCTTTGTTTGTTTTAAACCACATCTGCTCTCACAGCTTTTCTGCAAAGTATAAATCTGACCAAAAGAGGAAGCGTCAATTAAAGAATGTGGAAGGCAACCAACTGTATTTTGTGGATAAAGTTGCTCAGTGACAGACATTCAGTTTTGCAACATCTCTTTCTGGGGATCTGATACAGGGCCATGGGTTGGTTAAACGTTGAGCTATGCTGCATCTCTAGATGTGCAAGTTAATTATCACAAGATGCAATAAGCTTCCAGTGACTGCTTTCTAATAATAAACAAAATGGGGGAAGCCTGATGATATCAGTGACAATTCAGTGGCATGGTCATCCAGCACCAGTGGTCTGACTGTTACTTCTTAAAGGCACTTGTTTTATTACTCATGGCTTTGGAACAGTACCAGGTAATTTTCATGATAGTTAATCTCTCTCCTCTACAAAAGTGACTCAGTCTGTTGCTGTTTTACAACAGTTTGCTGTTAAAAGACTTGATAATCCTGCCAATTGTGCTTCTAATGCTACATAGGACAAGGCATTCAAAGACGGTTACTTCACGTCCCTCTCATCGCAGGTTCGTGGTCCCGCTTGGGACTGGTACGAGGAAATGTTACTCCACGTCCATTGTGTGATGGTGGAATCTCGTCCCAACCACGCCCCCTGAACTGGGGTTTAAGCGTGATGAGCCATACCTCTCCCTGACCTCGGGAATTTTCATGTCTCAGTTCCTGTTTCGAGACAAGTGCCCGTGAAGTAAGGCTCGTCACGCAACATACGCATTCTCCATCTAGTGGCAGGGGTGCAAAGTTGCATTCTCCAGTACAGTCTCAATGGCATAAACAATGCATCACAGAGAGATAAGAAGACATAAAACCTCGAACTTTGCTGCTTAACGCATGAAAGGCAAAGTTACGGAGAATCGAAATATCAAAAAATGGCAGGTCGGACAAAAAAAAGGAAAACAAAGGCAGGGAAGTACAGATATTGTCACAAAACAAGGACGTGAAGTAACAGTCATCACGATACCATCTATCACGCCCGTGGGTAAACAGAAACAGGGACAGAACCGGGACAAGACCACATGACTGTGAACGATGTTATCATGAAACGAACGTAATCTTGGAATGAGGCAGGACGTGAAGTAACCTCCAAATGAGGAAGAGAAACAACCAGGGACCTCACATCTTGTTGTAGACAAATGAAACCAACTTTAGTAGTTATACAGTCACACCCCGCCATTTTGCAGTTCAGGTACTGCGGTCCCACTACATCACGGGATTGCAGTACCTGCACCGCGGGGGGGGGTGTGGGGGTGTAGGGTGATTGCATCACTCCCCGCCACCCTCCCGGGCCCCTCTGAGAAGCCTCAGAGCAGCACAGGGGGTGGCGGGGGCAATTGCATAGCTCCTCGCCACCCTCCCGGCCCCCTCCGAGAAGCCTCGGGGTTGCGTGGGAGGGTGGGGGGGGCGATCAGGTCGCTCTGCGCCACCCAACAGGCCCCTCCGAGAAGTCTCGGGGCCATGCGGGGGGCAGCGGGGGGGGGCGCAATCTCCATTGAAATGCATTGAGTCAATGGATTTCAATGGCTAAATTTTCCCCATTGAAAAGCATTGAGCCAATGTTTTGCAATGGGGAAAATTTTCTCCATTGAAATGCATTGGCAATGCATTTCAATGGAGACGGCCCGGACAAGAAGTCTCGGGCGGCGCGGGCGGGTGGCGGCGGGAGGTCAGATCCCCCTGCCGCCGCCGGCGTGCACTGCCCCAAGACTTCTTGGACAGGTGTGCAATCGGGGCCCCCACCCCCGCCCCTGCCCACTTCCGCATATCACAGATTTTAATGGATCGCAGGTGGGGTGGGTCCCTAGCCCCCATGATCGGTGGGGGGTTACTATAGTAGTTATAAAGCATTGGGAAGCGTTGGAAATGAATCTGGAGCATCAGGATGCCCAAGACTCCATCAATTGTCACCAAGATTGCCCAGCTGGCAACCAGGAGTAACATAGGAATGACAGTCCAATGGAAATAACATGGGTTCATAGCCTCTCTATGGCTTCTTGTGACCTGACTGGGTGGGTGGTCAGGTAGACCCTGGTTCCAGAGCTCAGGCTGAACATGCTTCCCCACCCCAGCTGATAGCACAACCCTTTCAGAACAAAACTGCATGTAAGCATTGGTACATCATACAGGAGGATTCAAAGACGGGTGAAAACCATGAGTGCTAACAGTTTGGTTGGCCTGTTCCCTAAATACAAAGCAGGTGAGTCAGAGTAGAAATTTGCTCCATTCCAGTCCTACGGCTTCAGGGTCAAACCTATGACACTCAAATATTTATCTCAGAGTACTATAAAACTTGACAAGCCAGGATAATATTTTTCACTTATAAGCTTTTAACAATAAAAGTTGCAGGCAAGAACTTATATCATATTTCAATCCAAAAAAAATACAGAAGCTCAAAAAAAGTAAAAATCTATAAAAGTAGACATGGATTCACAGAATGGGGTTGGAAGAGACCAATAAGGCTACCAAGTCTAGGCCCTTGCTCAGTTCAAGAATCCAAATCAAATTATATTTGAGAGATGGTTATCCAATTTTCTCTTGAATGCCTCCAGTGTTGGGGTGCTTGCCATCTCTTAAAATAATAGGTTCTTTTGTCGTACTGCTTTCTGTCCTGTGATTATGTGATACAATGTATTAAGTTGCTTGTTTTGTGAGGCAATGTTTTTTTTTCTTAAACATGATGTCCATTTTCGGGGCATTTTACACTCCTCCTGAATTTTACACTCCTCTCAAATTATTTTAAAATTCCATGCGTATAAAATTCCAAACCTGGACACCATCCCCACCCTTTTCCTTCCAGCCTGAAGGAGTCCAAGGGAAAGAAGGCTGCAGTGATGTTTTCCCAGTGTTTCCTGGGCCATACTGAGTAGAGATGGGCACGACTTGAAAAAAAAATTTTCGAGTTGTCGTTAGTCGGGCCGGTTCCGTTTCGGCTCGTTTCCGTTTTTCGCGAAAATTTGCAAAAATTAGTCGGTTCATTTTTTCGTTTTTTCGTTGTCGTTAGTACTGGTTTGGGGAGGGGGTAGCGGGCTCCTGGAGGGAGCTGCAGGAGTCAGCCAGAGCCACAAGTGACGGACTGGCAGACTCTTTGCACCCGCTGTGTCTCACGTACTTGCATGTAGTGCAATGCAAGTAGATCTGGCTTAGGGTTAAGATGGCTTAGCGCAACGGCTAGGGTTAGGCTAGTTACGGGTGAGGTTAGGGTGAGTATTGGGGTGCACCTCTGGGTGCCTCTCTGACCCACTTAGAAGGACAGTGTACTGGCGTATGGGTTAGGCTTAGGGTTCGGTTTGGGCTACGATTAGTGGGCTGTTTATGCCCGATTGGCACATCCCAGAAGTCTCTGTGGTCAACCTGGCCAAGTGGCCATGAGATTGGTGGAAAATTTGCATGGTCTACTCACATGGGGAGCCCATCATTGCAAATGTGCAGGTGTAAAAAAATAAAATAAAATAAAATAAAATAAAATAAAATCAACGGAGACTTTTTTTTGCAAGAAAAACCCACTGCTGCTACTGTAAAAATTCAAACATTTAAAATAGCTAATTTTCGCATGTTTCTGTGGTGCTTTGGTGGGGTTTTGGGCAACGATTTTAAAAAAAAAATTGCGGTCGCCATTTTGGATCCCCCCCACCACATGGCAAATGAATGCGCCTCCCAGCCTGGTACAGTCAGCAAAACCTGGCCATGCGATTGGTGGAATGGCTCCAAAACTTTGCCTGGTCCACTCCCAGGGGCGAGCCCATCATTGCGAATGCGCAGGTGTAATAAAATAAAATAAAATAAAATAAAATAAAATAAAATAAAATCAACAGAGACTTTTTTTGCAAGAAAAACCCACTGCTGCTACTGTAAAAATTCAAGCATTTAAAATAGCTAATTTTCGCATGTTTCTGTGGGCTTTGGTGGGGTTTTGGGCAACGATTTCAAAAAAAATATTGCGGTCGCCATTTTGGATCCCCCCCCCACCGCATGGCAAATGGATGCACCCTCCAAGCCAGGTACAGTCAGTAAAAACCTGGCCATGCGATTGGTGGAATGGCTCCAAAAGTTTGGATGTTCCACTCCCCGGGGCGAGCCCATCATTGCTAATGCGCAGGTGTAAACACAGTAATTAAAATAAAATATTTTCAACGGAGACTTTTTTTGCAATAAAAACCCACTGCTGCTACTGTAAAAATTCAAGCATTTAAAATAGCTAATTTTCGCATGTTTCTGTGGTGCTTTGGTGGGGTTTTGGGCAACAATTTCAAAAAAATTATTGCGGTCACCATTTTGGATCCCCCGCACTGCATGGCAAATGGATGCGCCCTCCCAGCCTGGTACCAGCAGCGCAGCAGTAGCAATAGCCAAGGAGAGGGGGGCGGGGAACCCCCCCCCCCATAAAACACCTTCTGGCCTGGTAGGTGCCCTCAGACAGTTTTCGCCTACTTTTAGGGCCGGGATTCGGTTTTTTTTGTTAACTTTTAAAAACTTTTTTTCTGTGCCGCTTGGCATTGCGCGATGCAAGTAACGAGCACGACAAATCAGACCAAATTGTTCGTTCGTCGGTTCGAGCTTGAAGTCTGGCGGAGTAATTCCCGTTACCGTTTCCGTAGAGTAACGGATACGAGTAACGGAAACGGAAACGGGAATACCGCTAATTCGTGCCCATCTCTAATACTGAGATTATTAAACTGCTGTGTTGCTAGCAATTGTACATATGGACAATCAATTCAGGCTCAGGCTGACTATGCCACAATACAAGAGCCCTAATATATCTGGACCTCGTGTTTTCCTTTTAAGTGGCCAATTTCATTCCTGAACATTGGAGATCTTATGAAAAACATAACAGATTACAGCTTCTCTTTGACATTTTCTTCCCAATGTTTGGAATTACATTACTCCCCGATTCTTGGCAATCCAATCAGAAACAGTATAGAGATTGTAGGCTAACACATCAGGAAATGCAAGGTTGGCTGGAATTTTATGGGCAAGCATTTCTTATGAATATTAATTTAGGGAACAAACTGAAATGTTACAACAAAATGTTTTTCCATTAAACAGCATCCACTTGGCACTTACGAGTACTTGAATAAATTCAACTGGATGAGCAGCAGAAACCAAAAAAATTATGTCCATTTGGCTTGGGTGCAGGGTTGGCTTTAATAATTATGAGACTTCCTAAATCAAACTTCCATATATTTCCAGTGTACCTGCAATGGGAATTGTACCTCCTAGATTCCCCTAACATACATCTAATATATTGCCTACCAGTTATAGACTTGAGAGTTTGAAATGAATTATGTTTTTTCAGGTTTTGCTGATTTAGTATTGCATGAAATTCCTCTAAAATTCAACTCTACACCCGTTTCCTTCCTTTTCCTTTTAAGTGAAAAGCCAGATTGGGCTTAGCATAGTCACTGATTTTTAAATATATTAAACCGCTCACCTTGCCAGCGTGCATTATACGTGGTCAGCACATTGCCTCCACTGGATCTTAGGGAGGTAAATAGCAAAACCAACATGAACATTTTGCTGCCAACAAAAAAAACCAATATTTCCTTCTCACATCCTCCATCCATATGTTGATTACACAGATGGCAATTTACTTCCAACCTTAGCATAGTGCAATGTCCTTCACAGGAGCAAGGGGGTAGGCTATCTTAAGCAGTGTGGCACAAGCCTTATAACCATAGCTTTCCCCCTTTGCACCTTGCTGGGTAGACCAAAAAAAATCTAAGACTGGTTTCCTGCACCTTAATTGTTGTGCAAAGGGGACATTTTGATAGGTGCACTTTCCATTAAAGGATTCCACCTCGAAAATTTCCTCTTCTAAACCAATTTTAAAAATCAATGATTTCTCTTCATTACACTGGTCACCCTAAAAATGCCATTCCCTTTCCTCCCTGTCTTTGGCTGAGACAACCGTCTCACTCTCCTCAGGTAGGGCCGGGCAAAAAATGTATTGATCAAAGGGACATCTCAAACCACATTTTGGACTGGTTCTATGGAAGGATGGCCATTTTTTCTTTAAGCGGAATTTGAAGGACCACCAGGACACATTTTTTTTAAAAAAAAGGCTTTCCCCGCCAAGTCTTATACATAAACTAACATGGCATGACCAAACTACGGCTTTTCATAGTTCTGCTTGTATTCAGTGCTGAAAAGAAATGATAACTGAACATTTTTCCATTTGGTGCCTCATTTTCCATAAAAGGATCCCAAATGTTAACCCTTCCGACTCCCCCTTTCCCCCTCTTGCCATGGACATAAATACGGGCCTGGCTCCAGAAAGGAAGTCGGGCTGTTATACCTAAAGATGGGGGTGGGAGAACAAAGAGGGGGAGGCAGCAGGACCAGATGGGGAAAGGGACAGGGGCAGTGGGAAGTGGGCAGCAGGGCAGAAGGTAGAGGCACTATTTTCCCCTCCCCGGGCACAAACGGGGGTGGTGGTGTCACAAACTATTCCTTTTTCGGGTTCGTGAGGGGGTTCAGGGTTTGTTATCACAGGTAGCCACAATCCACTCCAATTCAACATCTTCTGGTTTGTGCCCACTCTATACAGAACCCAAGAAGAGAGACCGGGAACCTTGGTTTTCCCTCACTGCTATTCACCTGAATGCTGTCTTTCAATTTATAAGCCCCTTGGTTAATTTTTAAGGAGAAAGGCTGGTAAAAATATCCACACAAACAAGCAAATAAATGTCCACTCTACTTCGTAACTCTCAATTGTGTCCATTAGGAAAATCAACCTTCCCAATAATGGTTTAATTCCCACTCAACTCTGAGTCCCATCCCCATCTACGGGTTGACATTTTCATATACCTCGATTACTAAAAACAAATGCATCAATTATTAACCCAGGTACCTCACTGGCTGTTGTACTTGAAATACATGCACCTTGTGAAGTTTAATTTCCAATTTTCCGGAACTCATTACAAAAATATTGGGACTTTCCTCAAGGGGCTTGAATCCTGCATGCCAAAGGGGATATATATTCCTGGCTCCCTTTTTAATCCTTGCCAGTTTCACTCCTACCCAAGGTAGAGATAAACTTTCATTTGTAACCCTCAAATTCCCTCCCACCTTGTGCGACAAATGCACAGCGTACAGCACCCAAGTTAAGCTACAGTGTGCAAAAGCCAAAATACAAAAAAGAACAATGAAACAGAATTACCCCGAGTCCTTTCTAAAAAGCTGAGTGAGAGCTCTTAGATCTAGATAAGACAACTTTCTGCTGAAGTTGCCCCTTCAAGGAGTGTTTCCATTGTCTAAGCATCACAGAAGGCCCTGTATGGATTTAACTGGGGTTGTGGCAGCTGTTTTTGACCCCCCCCCACACACACACCATTTTTCCTTCACAGGCTGCCCTTTACTTTGGTGTTTCCTGTGTAGGTGGGGGGGAGGAGGAACAGGTGACTTTTTAAACCCAACTGCAATAGAGTGTTTGTTTCTCTGTGGTGTTCTAGTTCCCGTGGCTTTGATTGAAAGCTGTTTAGTGGAGGAATTCAAATTTGTTATTTCCTTTCCCACTCTAGAAAGAAAGCATTAATTTGGCCGCTCTTGCTCTATTTCTTTGGGAAAAGAAAAAATATTACTATGTTTAAAAGAAAAAATTCTTTTTTACACACATACCTTATAGATAATAATAATAATAAAATAGATAATAATAGATAGATAGATAGATAGATAATAGATAGATAGATAGATAGATAGATATAGAGAGAGAGCAAAGCACCAAATTAAGCTTTCTTTCTAATGGAAAGGAAATAACAAAATTTACAGGGGTTTCCCCCCCCACAGCAGCTAGTCATGTCCAACTCTAGGGGCGGTGCTCATCTCTGTATTCAGGGGTCGTGACCATGTTATGCAATCCCTCCATGTGGGTGGCATGGCGCAAGGAAATTTCTGTTTTGCCTTCCTCTTTTTACGGTTGTACCTTTTATCTACTTGCATTTGCATCTTCAAAGCTAGGTTGGCAGGAGCGGGGTTATCACGCTGGACCCAGGGTTTGAACCACCGACTGCCGACTTTGGGCGCTTTTACACAACCTCTAAACTCCGGTAGCAACTTAAATTCAGACCAAGATCATGGGGTTTTTCGCTCTTCCCGTTTCCCACCCCTCCGCACTCCATTGTTCCTGCTGCATGAGGGGAGGGAGAAAAAAAAGGGGAAAAAAAAGCGGGTCACCCCCCGCGCCGTCCGAAACAGCCCTGAGCCGCCCCATATTTATTCCGTCTCTTAAAGGGTGGGGGGGACAAAACAAACAAACAAACAAACAAACAAAGGTAGGGGGCCCGGGATTCACACTTTACAATTCCATCAGAAGATTTTTTTTCCTCCCGGAGCCAGTACTTGAAAAGTGCGCTGGACGCACTTAGGGGCGTGGTTGTACTTACCGTAATTTTTTTAAAAGTCCGAGCTGGTGGGGGAAAATTTTTAAGCTCTGGATGTGGAGCCCTTTGCCTCGGGTTTTAGGGGCATTAAAAGCGCCTTTGCAGTCAACAATTTTCGGACCCTTATGCACTGACCTCCACCCCCCCTATATATATCAAGGATTGTTTAATAAGTTTTTCCATACTATTCCTTTTTTGCCTGCCAACATTCACCTAAAATCAACACCTGTTTTTTATGATGCCCTTTTGCAATCTTCAGGGCCCCAGCTAATATTTCTGAGCAATGGTAGGTCTTCTGCCCTTGGCTTTGCCAGAGACCTTTCTCCAATCTTAATTTATCCTTTTCTCTTCCAAAGATCTCTAGGTGAACCACTAGACCAAAATCTCAAGCTTCAGCTTCCCAGAAATTGTTTTTCTACACCGTTTAAAAAAAAGCAAAAAAAAAAGCAAAGTGTTCTCTTATATACCGCCCCATACCACTACAATAGTCCTGGGGGGTTTACAATTTTATTACATTGCAGGCACACATTGCCCCCCCCAGCGAGCTGGGTACTAATTTTAAACCGACCTCGGAAGGAGGGAAAGGGCTGATGAACCTTAGCCGCTACCGGGGATTAACCCAGGCCCATACACAGTTTTACCTGCAGTACAGCATTTAACCACTGCGCCAGTCTTACCTGTAAGAAAATGAGAAAATATGGGGGTTTTTAAGCTCACAAAATACACTGTTGGACAGTTTTGGAACTGGGGGCTTGTGTTTTAGCAAGGTAAATGGCACTGGAGTAGCACCACCGAACCAAGGGGATTTATTGAGTCCACTCCTTCATACTTCCATTGATTGAAAGGGCTAGTTATGACTTAGTAATCAAAGCAATAAGATTGCAGCCAATCACTTATTTTATTTTATTTTTCATTTGATTAATTTTTTATCTGCTTTCTCCTGGCATAGGAGACACAGGTCACTCAAAAAAAACTTACATATGTCCAATAAAAATGGAATATTATCACATTAAAAATGATTAAACATGCTGCATATTCCAAAACGATAAAAAAAAATTCCAAACAATTGAACACAAGACTGAAAAAAGCAATCATAGCAGCTGGCAATAAAGCATTTGCACTTTTTTTAAGCTTGCTTTAAAAGGGGGTGTTCACTGTCTGCCACAGTGGGAAGGACCGGGCCCTCCCTGTGACATTTTTGAACTGGGAAAAAAATCCCAAACATTCTAACATGAATTTTAAAAATTTTGTTAGTTATAAGGAAGTCATTGAAAAAAAGGGACTGGGTAAAAAAAGAAAATAGCAGGAAGCAATAAGAGCTATACTGGAAAGAAGGATTTCATAGTGAAAATAAAATATTTTGTTGCATAATCAACAAAACAATGGGAAATAAAGGAAGGGAAGGGGGGACCATTATAGATTTAAGAGATTATTAATAAGAAGCACACATTAAAAAAAAATAGAAAAGGGGGGAGTAAGTAGGATGGGAAGGAACACATTCCTTTTCCACATTCGCTGCAGCCTAACCCTCACTTTTTCTGAGCTAAAGGCGACTACACACAAGAAGACAGGGAACCCCCTTTTCCCACTTCTGGACGGCAATCTTCTCTCTCTCAACCACAATAAAACAGTTGTTTGAGGTAGAAAAGGTAGGATATTAAACAAGCAGAGGCAAAACAAAGTCCCAATAGCATATACCTTATTCCCCTCCTCTTGCCCTCCCAAGACAAAAAAAAGAGTCGAGACATCAGATATGGGTTTTAACTTGGGCCATACTTTTTTTGAAACATATTTTAAAAGTCAAACTAACTGTAATCCTAGGAGAGGCCTTCCGTAGTGCGCTCAATCAAAGTTGCAACCCCGAGGGCTCCTGGACCCCCCCAGCCAGCAAGCTTTAGGTGAGTCACTACCCCCTGGCAGCACAGTCAATCGGGAAAGTCCCCAGGTCGGTAAACCTGTGTACCCCCCAGGTCTTCAAGTCCCCCTCCCCCCAACACCGTAATCTGGATGGTCTAGGACGGGTAAATTTCCCTTGCTATCCACCAAATGCCTTTACCTTCTGCACTACTGCCCTGTTGACCAGTCTACTAACATCCCAACTAACTTCCCCCCAAGTCCAGTTGGGGTAGGGGAAAAAATCCCCTTGTCCTAGTTCCAATTTGGCCCAAAAGGGGCAAAAATTCCCATCTGGCCCTCAAGAGCGACCCCCATCTCTCTTACCCTGCAGGCCTGAGGTGATCCATGGGAGGAGTCCTGTTAAAATAATCCCCGCCCATCATGGAATTAATCCCAGCCATCTCATTCTCTTTTTTGCCCAGGAGGGCAAAAGGACCCATCCCCTTGAAGGGGAACCTCCAGGACCGGCTCTTACCTGTATTCCCTTGCGGTTGGTGTTGAGGACTACAGGTACTATAAAACTCCTTACAGGGTAGGGACAACAGAAATCAGGGTCCCAAGGAAAAAAAAGACATGCAAAATCTCTACAGAACGGGCACTTTTTGCTTCAATGAGGGGAACAGAAGGAAGGGCTAGCATTTATTAATTACCTCCACAAAAGAACATATCAATTAACCCTTGTGGGGCAAATGGCCATAAGTTAATAACTATGTAGGATTTACTGCTGTAAGCCAAGATTTGGCCCTCAACACTGATACATACGGGGGCCCTTGTATAACAAACATTTGCATAACATAAAATCTTACAACATAAAAAAATTCCAAATAGGGGAAATTTCTTAACAGAATTGTCTAGGGCGATCCGTACAACAAAAAAAGGGTCGCGATTGGGGATTTACTCTTTTTCAATGCTTCCTATGGGAAATTTGTATAAAGAAAAAATTTCTTAAAATAATTTAATTTGAAACAATTAATTCCCTTATACAAGGTACCACCATATAATACTTGCATGTTCCCTGGCATACTTTGTTGTAATTGTGTTATTGCACTCCCAAAACTTGAAATAAATATGGATCTGAAACATAGGCCAGCCTTAGGTCAAAACAGAACAAACTACTTTCGGGATTTTCCTAACCTTGTCCTCGGATCATCTTGGACTACAACCCCCAAAGCTTTCCCCCACTAATAGGTTTTATGAAACTTGAAGTCCAAGAAAACTGCTCCTAGGCTGGGAATTACTAAGCTTTGTAAATAACTCGGTGCAGCAAACTCCCCAGGTAGCAACAATTAAACTTTTCACAGGCAATGTCTTTTTCAGGGTTTTGTGTAGTACAGTAACCTGGACCTACGAAAGGGGAAAGTGGCGACTAAAAACCGGCGCCCAAGAAATGACTACATTTTTACTGGAAAGACTCCAGGAGATGGTTGTTAGAAAATGATTTATTGTGTACACCATTTTGCGGTGACCTTAAGCAAAGGGTTGTGTTTTTTCCTTGCCAACATTGCACGGAGGGGAACATAGCGAAAGGCTAAACCATGTAACCATAAACCCCTGCCTTTGAACCCGAACATCATTAGTCACAATGTTTTCATGCCTTTGCCTTGGAAAGGCAACCATTGGGCAGAGTATTCATGGCACATAATTGGGCCCAATTAAGCCTCTTTAAACTTGGGAGGGGCAAAAAGGGGAACTCTGCTATAGATATTTTAGTGGGAATAATGAACAAGGAATACATCATATGACCAGGGGGGAGGTACGGTGGTATTTCAGAAGAAAACCAAAGTAGGTTTGCCGTGTAAAATTATTCATTTAATCCTAAAAGGCATGGAGCAAATAGGGGAAACCTCCTACTTAAGCATGGGGGTCTTGTAGTGTACCTGGCTTTTTCTGTACACAAGGATCCTCAGACCGACTCTGAAGGTCAAAATCACTTCATTCCTACAGAATACAAACACTTATCAAATTTTTCTTTCCCAAAAAGCACAAATTTAAATTTTTGAGGGTTAAATTTTTATAAACCAAGGTGGCGTTGCCCTGAGATATCTGGAAGTTCTTGCCAGACAGACATTTCCCAAACCCATGTCAGCACAATGTAATAAAATATTTTCTTTGCCATCTTAAAGGTAGTCCTCCCTTCCACCCGTGGCTTAGAGCATAAAAATGTTTTGCATTTTCCCCAAAAATCCAGGTTAGCATTCCTATTGGGCAATTTTGGGAAAAAACCCCCATCTTACCCAAAATTAATGGGGTTAAACCTGATAAAAATACTGGGTGTAGAAAAAATGAAAAAACGCCAAAAAATACAGATCAGATTCTTTTTAAGAGGGCACTTGAAAAAATTTTTTTGGGGTTTTCGTTTGGGGGCCGGGGTTTCCCTTTGGGGCTCCCCCTTTTTCCGAAAATTTTCCAAAAAATTTGGGTTCTTTTTCTTTTTTTTTTTTTCCTTTCTGTCGCGTTTCGCGCATTTTTTTGCCCACCAAAATTTTGGGGTTGGGGCGCACGCCGGGGCCGGGGGGGGGGTAAGCTGGGGGGAAAACGGCACGCGGGGGGGGGGCTAGCGCGCGGGCGGGCCCCCGGCGGCGTGGGGGGGGCCGGGGGCGGGGGGGCCGGGGGGTCGGGGCCCCCCAAAAAGACGGGGGGAAATACGTTTAAACCTCCGGAGGGGCTTCTGCTCACAACAGCTATGCACCCCAAACAAACAAAGGGGGCAGAAAAAATTTGCATTTTTTTTTCCCTTGCTCGTGCGTTTAAACGGGATGTTTAACCCCCACCACCCTATTTTGGCCCGACTCCTTTTTTGATTTTTTGTTTTTGGTTTTTTAAAAACCACCCAAAACCCCCTCCACCTCTCTCACCCCCGGAAAACAACATTTTCCCTTCCCCCCCAAATCTAATGGGGGGCCCCTCCTCTCCCTTTCCCTCAAATTCCCCCCCATCCCCAAACCTTTTTCCTCACTTCACATTAAAAACCCCAAACACACACATTAAAGGACAAGCAATAAACCAAAGCCCAAAAACCCTCTTTTTTGGGCAGGGCAAAAAAACTTACATTAAGCCTGAGTGTTAACTACACCTAGCTATAGCGCTACACCAGAATTTTTGGTGGGAGGGTGGGAAGGGGGTCTGGTTTTCTCTCAATTTAAAAACCCCACCCACCCCCGGCTAAACAAAGGGGGCAAATTTTTGTCCAAAAGGGGCCAAAAAAGGGCGGGCCCCCCGGGCGGGCCAAAGGGGAGAAAAGAACACCACAACAAAAGCCAAGGCGGCGGGGCCCCTTCCCCCCTCCATAAAAAAGAGGACAAAAAATGACGGGAATTTAAATGCCACGGGGCCCGGGGCCCAGTGTTTTCGCCCAGGGGACTGAGTGGAAAGGGGCCCCAAACCCTTGAGCGGGCCCCGGGCCCCCACTGCCTGCGATCACCCCATGGCATTTTTTTGACAAACCTTTGTGCTGTAAAATAAAACCTGTTAAAAAATTCCCCCCCCCTTCCCTTGAAACAGGGGTCTTGCAGCCCAAAGGAAAAATGAAGGGGGCCCAAACACCTTGTTTTGGGGCTGGCACCACACTGCCTGCTAAAACCCTGCCACCAATTCATTTTTTTACTAAGTTTGGTTGGGGGTTTACACAATTTCTTTAAATCAACCTCCCTACTTGGAAACACCTCTTGCGCCCAAGGAAAGACGGGGGGAAGGCCAATCACCTTGAGTTTGGGGGGGCCCACACTGCCCCCGAGCACCACCCCCCCCCCAACAGCCCACTTTTTTAAAAAAAAGTTTTGGGGGGTGCGTATCGGGGACCCCCTTCCGTGTGAAACACGGCTTCCCCCCAAAACCCCAAAAAAAAAGGGGGGAGGACCCCCCCCTTTTTTTGGCCCCTGGAAAACCACACGGAAAAAAAAGGACAGCAAGCCACATTCTGAGGGGGGACTCTTCCTCCCCAAGTCCCCAGCTGTGTCCCCTAAAAATTTTTTCCCCCCTTTTCCGGGGCCCGGGGTATTTTCACCATCCCCTTTTTAAAAAAAAAAAATTTTCATTTTTGGGGTTTCCCAAAACACAACTCCAACCCCCAAACCCGCAATTTCAATAAACAAAGGGGGGCTAAAACCCAACTCCCCTTCCCTTCCTTGAGACACAGTTTTCTTTGCCACCCCAGGGGGGGGGGTGGCGGGGCCACAACGGATAATTAAAATTTGGGGGGGCCACAATCCCGGGGGACCCGGGGGCCCCAAAGGGTTTTTCGTTTTTTGAATCCCGCTCCTCCAACCCCAACACCCCCAACCCCCGGGGAATTAAAAATGGTTCAAAAGAAACAACGAAAGGGGGCACCCAACTACTTTTCCCCTTTTAGAGGGGCCCCAAAAAAGTGGTTTTTTGGGGGAAAAAATTCCCATAGGAAAATTTTTGGGGCCCCGGAGGCCCCCAAACCCCCTGGAGTTAAATTGAAAGGGTTTTGGGCCACAACCCCAACCCACGACCAAGGCCCTTTGATTGTAAATCCCACCCCCAAAAACCCCTCCAACACCAAGCCTGATGGAAACGGGGTTCAAAGAAATTTTTTTGAGGGGCCTTGGCCCCCATAACTCCCCTTTTAAAGGGGAAAGTTGTTTTGAAACCAAGAGGAAAGGGGGGCCGGGGGGGGCCCCCAATGGGGTTTTGGAGTTTTTGAGGCCCAGGCCTTTTTTCCCGTTTGGGGGAACAAGGGGCCAGGAAAAATCCGCCCCCAAAGGGGTTGGCAAAAATTTGGGCCGGGGGGGTTTGGGGGGGCCGGGCCCCCCCTTTTTTGAGAAAGGGGGGAAAAAAAGGGCCCCAGTGGAAAAAAAGGGGGGGTCCCGGGTTTTTATCAAAGGCCGGCCACCTGCCAAAAACAAAAGCCCAAGGGCCCCTCCAAAAAAAGGGGGCGGTGGGGCCCCCTGGCCTAAAATTTCCTACCCCAGGTGGGAAAAACGGGGGGAAAAGGGGGGAAATTTCCCCTTCTAATGGAAAATGGGCCTTTCCCCCCATGGAAAAGAGGGGGAAAAAAGGGTCACTTTTGGGGTTTGGGGGGTAGGGGTAACCAAAAAAACCCCAAGCCGGGAAATGGAGGTCCTTTGGGCCCTTTAAGGGGGGAACAGTTCGGGTGCAAGGGCATATTGTGCATTTTTGTAGGGGAATAAAAACCCCCAAAACTTTTTAAAAAAAAAAAAGTTGGAAATTTTTGGGGATTAAATTTTTCCCCCTATTTAAAAAGGGTGACGGGGCCAAAAGAAGTAATTTGACTTTGTGACCCAGAAAAAGGAAAATGGCGCCCCTAAGCAATTTGGGGCGTCCGGGGCGGAAACACCCCACACTCGCACCCGAACCCCCAGATCCTTCAAGTCCCAAAATTTTAAAGGGTTTTCAATAGTTCTGCCTAACCCCCGGGCCCAAAACCCCACCTTTTTTTTTGACACAAAATTTTCCCCCTTTCCCCTTTGGGGGGAAACCCGGTTAAAAAAAAAATTGTTGTTTAAACGGGGGTTTACAGGGCCCTTCAAGGGTTTTTCCCCCAAAAAGGGGCCACGGGGGGGCTGGGGGGAAATTTTGGGGGCATGGCGACGGGTTTTAACTTAAAAACCCCCTGGACCATATTTGGGGAAAGGGGAAAAGGGGGGGGAAGGGGCCTTTTCCCCCAAACCGGGGGGGAGCCGGACACGGGGGGGGAAAAGAGCACAAGCTAGAGGGGAGTCTGTTTTTTGACCACACTTTTTCCAAAAAGGGAAAAAAAAACCAAATTTTTTCCCCTTTTTTTCTTTCCCAGGGGGGCCCCCCTTTAAAAGGGGGCCCCCTAACTGCCGCCCAAAAATTCCCCAACCCCCACCCCTTTTCGTATGAATCACACATTCCAAACTCCAAACCCCCCCTGGAACCCCCCCCAAAAGGTTTTTCTTTTCTAAAAAAAACAACAGCTGAACTGGGGTCCCCCAAGTACTTTCCACTCCCCCCTTTTCTTTTAACCATTTTTCCCCCAAAAAAGGGGCCAAAAAAAAAGGGGGGGGGGGGTTAAAAAAAAAAAAAAAAAAAAAAACCCCCCTTTAAAAACCCCAACCCAACCCAAAACCACCCTTTTTCCTAAATTTTTTTCCCAAAAACTCAATCATCATCACTTAAAAACCAAGATTTCCCCAAAAACTTTTCGGGCCCCAAAACCTTTTTCCGGGAAAAAATTTTATAAAATTTTTAAAAAAAACCAAAGGGGGCACAATCCCCCACACACAAACACCAAAATCCACGGGGGGATTTGGGGGCCAGATACGCACACACAAAAAGGGGTTTTTTCCCCCTTCTTGGGGGCAGGGGGGGCGCCCAAAAAAATTTGGGGGGGGAAAAAAAGCTATTTTTTTAAATTTAAAAAACTCACACATTTTTTGGGGGGGGAAACAATACCACCAAAACCAAACAGGTTTTTCCCTTTTTAAGCAGATTTCCTCCCCCCCCCCGGGGAACCCGGGGTTTTAAAAACCCAAAAGAAAAGGGGGAAGGGGGAAACGGGGGGGTTTTTTCCCCTTTAATTTGGGGGGAAACTTCCCCCTGATCCCCCCTTTTTTTGGGGGGTTTTTGTAAATCTTCCTCCCCTTTTGAAAAAATACAGGTACACCAAAAACGGGGGGGGCGGGGGCTGGGGGGGCCAAAGGGGAAAAAAGGGTGTAACCCCCAAAAGGGGAAGGGGCAGTATTAGGTCTCCCCCCCCAAAAACCAAAAAGGGGGAAATTTGGGGCCAAAAAAACCCCCCAAACCCTTTCCAATACATTTTGGGGGCCCTCCGGTTTGGAACAGGGGAAAAAAAATTGGCCACAATAAAACCCTTAAATTTTTTTGTGAAAAACCCCCAGGCACAAAAAAGGGGGGGGGCCCCGGGGGGCCAAAAGGGGGGGGTTTAAGCCCCAAAAAGGGGGGGGTATTAGGCTCTCTCAACCCCATCAAAAAGAAACGGGGCCCAAAAAAAAAAACCCCCTTTCCAATGACACTTTAGGGGCCCCCCGGGGTTTTTGACACCAGGCAAAAAAAAATTTGGCCCCTAAAAACCCCCCTTTAATTGTTGAAGAAAACGGGGACGGGGACCTTTCGACATTGGGACGGGGCCCAAAAAGTCACGGGGGCCCCGGGGGGCGGGGAGGCACGGGGTCGGGGGCCCAAAAAGGGGGGGGGCTTGCCCCCAAGGGGGATTCGGGGAGATTGGGGTTAAAAAGGGGAGCAACTTAGTTTTTGGGGTTTTGGGGAATCCCAAGGGGGAAAGGGTTTTAAAGGGGGGAAAGCCCCAACCCCTTTTCCCCCGTCCCCCGGGCCCCCGGCGAAAAGGGGGGGGGCCCAAAAAAACCCCCCCATGGGGAGAAACCCGCTCACTCGGGCACAAGGGGGTGGATAACAAACCCCCAAACCCCGGGGGTTTAAAAAGGGGGCCCAAAATTTTTGCCTTCTCCCTTTAGTCAGGGGCCCCCAAATGGGGGTTTCCCCGGCCATGACTCCTTCCCCCTTGGCCCAGCACCCCAAAAATTCCCCCCTCCCTTCCCCCCCATTTTTTGGGGGAAACTCCCCCCCCCCCTGGGGCAGACCCCGGTATTTTGGGTCGGGGAAAGGAACCTGCCCCCGGGTTTTAAAGCTCCGGGGACAGAGGGAGGGGTCCTTGCGGGGCCCTCCTCACATCGCTCTGGCTTCCGTCCCCACTGAAACCCTTTCCCCCCCATCAACACCCCCGACTTAGGGGGTAGCCCCTTCCGGATTTCATTTTGGCAGTGTGCTCCCCAAAACCCCTTTACGCGGGGGGCCCCACGGCGGGGCCCCGGGTACCCCTTTTTTCCCCTTTGAGGGGCCCCAAGGGGGGAAACCCCCCGTCCCCAAAAGCCTTCCCCCAAAGCCCCCCTTTTGGGGGAAAAATTTCCCTTTTCCCCCCCACTTTGGGCTCTAAAGGGTTGGGGAAGGGCTTGACCAGGAGAAACAGGGCCCCCTGGTTGTAGCGCTGAACTTGGGGGCCCTCAAAAGGCGCGGATACCGCCATCGGGGGAAACAGCCCCCGGGGGACCAATCCAAATTCCCCCCCCCCTGCAGGGGGGGGGTTTTACATTTTTTTCCCCCTTTCCTTCTGCTTTCCCCCGGGCCGCCCCTTCTTTGGGGGTTTTCCCCCGGGGGGCCTCCTGGTCAAAATCCCCGGGGCCCCCTCCCCTCCTTTACCATCACCTGGCCCTACCCCTCGGGGCGAAGTCCCCCCCGATCTTCCCACTTGTCCACCCGGGCCCCGGGCCCCGGGGCCCCTCAAATCCAATCCTTGGGGGCACCCGGCCCAAAAGGGATCGCCCCCACTAATTTCAGTTTGTTTTGGGGCACACCCATGCCCCGGAAAAACCCCCCAAAACCCGTTTTTCCCTTTTCGGCCCGCTCTGTAACCAACCCCACATTGCCCCTTTTCCCCCCTGTCCCCCAACCCCCTCTCAATTGCGTCCCTTTAAACGTCAGCCCAAGTTGATCCCTGGGTTTTTCCCCCCTCTTTGGCCGGAGAAAAAAAAACCCTATCCCCCCCCTTTGGGGGCTCCCTTGGGGCCCCCCCACCCCCAGGGGGGTACCGGGGGGTCCGGGGCCCCCTTTTGGGGGTTCCCCCAAAAGACCTCATAAAGGGGGGCCTTGCCCCCCCGGCCCCAAAGGGGGGCGGAAATAAGGGGGTCTTCCCCCCCCTCCGCCTCACGGGGCCCGGGGTCCTTCCCTGACAGACTCAAAAAGGGGGGGAAACACCCCCTGCTGAAGGACCCCGGATGGAGGGCTCGCCAGGGGGCCACTGCTTCACAGTGCCTGAAGCCCCGATAAATCCACAAAGAAGGGGGGAACCCGTTCAAAGGGCCCCCCCCTTTTCCCCCCCACCATGGTTGGGCCCTGTCTGTGGCCCTATTTCGGGGGTGACAAAATCCCCCCCCAAACCCCACTTCTTGCAGAGGGGGCCCCCTTCCCACCCCACAAAGGGGGGCTTGTTTTTTCTTTCTCAAAACCCAACCCTTTCCCCTCTCTTCCTCCCCCAAAAAAGGGGGCCCGACGGGGGTTTCCCCAAGTCCCGGGGGGTTTCCCCCCCAGAGGGGGGCGAAAACCCCCTTGGGGGAAAGGGGGTTTTTGGGGCATACCCCCCCGCAGACCACCCCCCCATACTTGCACACCCCACCCCTTTCTCTTGGGGTTTCTAAAAAAGGGCCCCCCAACACCCCGTGGCAAAAAAAGAAAAACCCCCCCGTTTTCCCCCGCTGCCGCGCGGGGGCGGTGGCCTCTGCCCTCCCGGGGGGGGTAGACTATACTACGGGCCCCACGGTTATTCTGGGGAAAAGGGGGTGCTCCTTCCGTCCTGCCTGGAGCCGCTTAAGTCTGACTCTCCCAACATCCCAGAATCGGGCAGGTTTAGATACAAGGACCCATTCTGATTCTATCCTTTTCAGAATCAAGCCCTTGTTTTTTTGCTTTTCGGGGGGGGCCCTTCAGGTAAAAAAGAGGGGATTTGGTACGCCTCATCCATCTTCCCTGGGTGACAGACAGGCACATTGCTGCTTGGGGGGACTGCACCGGGGGGAGTTCACCAGTATCACTTTCTCACTATTTTCCCGCCCCCTTCCCCCAGAACGGGCCCCTATTTTTTTTGGGGGGGGCCCCCCCCCTCCCCCCTACTGGGGGACCCCTCCTAAATTTTCTCACTTTTTTGGGGCCCCGCCGGGGAAAGTAAAAAATGGATGGGAAGGGAAAAGCACCAAAAAATTCAATAAATTTTGCCACAACACCCCACAAAAAGAAGGAAATGGGCTGGGGGTTCCCCAAAGGGGGACCCAAAAAAATTTCCTATCCCCCCACGGGGCAAGTGTAATTAAGGAGAACGAACTTTTTCCCTTTTAAAATTTATTGGGGAGTAACTTGGCAAAAAAAAATGATTAAAAGGACTCAAACACAGCACAACAAAAAAGGGAAAAAAGGAGCTGGGGGTTTTCCATCCTGGCCCCAAAAAATTTTTCTCTATGCCCTCACAGCAAGTAAAAAGGAAACTGAAATTTTTCCCCCTTGAAATTTGGGGTTTTTTGAAAATTGTGGCAAAAAAAAAAGATGAGAGGGGCTCACAACAGAGAAAAACAAAAAAGGAAAAAGAACTGGGGTTTTTGGCCCCAAACCTCACCCAACTAATTTCTCTATCCCCCACGGGGGAATTTAAAATTTGGGAGAACTTAACTTTTTCCCCATTTTGAATTGGATTGTGTAGTAGACTGGGGTTCAACAAGTAAAAAAAGGGGCTCACAACACACACAAAAAAGAAGGAAATAGAGCTGGGGGGTTTTCCAATCCTCACCCCAATTTCTCTATCCCTCCAGGCAATTTAAAAATTTGAGAAACTGTAATTTTTTCCCATTTAATTGGATTGTTATTTGAGGGGGCCCAAAAATAAATGAGTGGGGGGGGCTTCACAAGCGCACAAAAAAAAGGGGAAAAGAGCGGGGTTTTTCAATCCTGGCACCCAACTAATTTCTCATCCCCCGCACGGGGGAAGGGGAATTGGGGGGGGGAAAAAATGTAACTTTTTTCCCCTTTTTAATTGTTTGGTGAAAATTAAAGACTGTGTGCAACAATAAAAAGTGAATGGACCCCAAACACAGCACAACAAAAAAAATAAGCTGGGGGGTTTGAAAAACCCCCCGCACCCAACAATCCTTCCCTGCACGGGGAAGTGAAATTTAAAGGGGGAAAGAACTGTAATTTTTTCCCATTTTGGAAATGGATTGGATGTAGACTGTGGGCAAGTAAATATAGAGGGGCTCACAACAGCACACAAAAAACAAAAAAAGGGGGAAAGGGGGTTTCCAAAACCCCGCAAACAAGTTTCACAAATTAATGCAAGGCAAGTGTAATTTGGAGAACTGTAACTTAACTTTTTCACAGAGTAATTATACAACAAAATGCACAAAAACCAAACAATAAAACAAGGGGGTTTTTTTTAAAAACGGCAGCACCAAATTTCACAAAAATGCACATAAAATAAGATGAATGGGGAAAAACTTAAAAAATTAATTGAAGAAAAAGTTCTATAAGGTGGCTGGGGGGCCCCTTTAACAAATGTTTGTTTTTGTGCCGACTGCAAAAAAAAAATAGGGGTTGGGGCAAGGGGAAAAAAAATTTAAAAAAAACTATAGTGTTAATAAAATAAATTGTTAAAAAAATTTTATAAGGAAAAGGGGGCCCCCCCCTTTTCCAAAACCAATTGGTTTTTTAAATTTTATGAGTCACTGGTTTCAGGGGAAATCTGCCAGTACTTTATCTGTATGTATAATATTTTTAAAATAATTTAAACCACAAACCCACAACCCCCCTTCTAAAAACTATACACTGGACCTTGTGTTTCTTTTTCCCTTTCTAATAAACTGTAAAAAAAGAAAAAAAAGGGGGAAAAAAACATAAGTCTACTAGGGGAGGGGGGGGGGGCTGGATTTCCCTTTCCAAAAAACCCCCAAACGCAACAGCACAAAAAAACTGTAGGGGCCCCCCAAAAGCCTTGGGCCCAAATAAATAACTTTGGGGGAAAATTTGGGTACAAAAAAAATGTAAAGGATTAAATAAAAAAAATTATTTTCAAATAATCCCAGCACCCCCCTCCCCTAAAAACCCCCCACCAAATCTTTTCCCCCCCCCTTTTTGCAAAAAAAACTATGGAACCTTCCCCAAAAAAAGGAAAACAAAAAAAAAAATAAAAACTGGTTCTATTCCCCACAGGAATAGAAAAAAAATTTTTATGTTTTGCGATTCGAAAATTTAATATCAATTCAATTTCCCCCCCTTTCCTACAAAAACCCAGACCGCACCCCGACCGCGGGAAAACGAAACTAGACTGACGCAGCAAACCACCTACCACCCTCCACAAGATCCAACCCAACGTGAAGGGGCTGAACTGCCTCGCTTTTTATGCCCTCTGGGACACCAGAAGTTTAGTCAAAACCTGTCCATGCTTTTGGGGGAATGGCTCCAAAAAATTCATGGCCCCCCCCCCATGGGCCGCCCATGTTGCGGGAGGGGTAAAAAAAATAAATTTAAAAAAAAAAAAAAATAAAATCAACGGAAAAATATTTTGGGAAGACAAACCCAAATGCTGGGACTGTAAAAACAAGCTTTTAAAAAAAGTTTTTTTCCCCCTTTCTGGGGGCTTTGGGGGGTTTTGGGGAAGGATTTTAAAAAAAATTTTGCGTCGCCATTTTGGACCGGAAACCCGGGGGGGTATTTTTTTAATTTTTAAAAAATTTTTTTTTTGTGCCGTTGGGATTGCGCGGTCGCCGCTTGCAAGAAACGAGCTGAAAATAGCCCCAAAATTTGTTCGTTCGTCGGTTCGGCTCGAATCTGGGCAAAAATTTCCCGTTACCGTTTCCGTAAAAAAGGGAACCGAGTAACGAAACGAAAGGGGAATCCCGCTAAGTCGTCCCCTCTCTGTTCTAATTAATTGTTTTGTTTTTTTCTGTTGACAGTTTTTTTAAAAAATTTAATTTATAATTAACTTTACATTTCGATATTTTTTTTTTTAATTTTTAAGGAAAAAAATTTCCCCTACAAAACAAAAATAAAAACAAACTTACAAATGTGTGATTGATTTTGCACATTTTTTCCCAAGGATTGACCCCTTTTTTCAGGATTTAAAAAATTAATCAGCAACCAGCTAAAAATGTTTAAAATTTTAATTTTGCTTTCCACAATCATTTTCCATTTGTCTATTGGGCCCGGGGATGGGTGATTTAGGCATTCGGGAAAAGGTCTACCTCTACATCCCCCTCCTGGGATAATTCCCCCCAAAAGATATCGGGTGGATGGAAGGGACCCCAAGTTTAAAAAAGGGAAACTAAAAATAGGAACCCTTGGAAGAATGTAAGGGGGAAAAAAAGATACCCCCAAAGGAATCTCTTCCCAACGGGGGTTTAAAAAGGGAACTGGGGATAGGGACAAAAAAGGGGGGGAGACATAAGGGGGAACTGGGAGAGGGTCCAAGGGGGGGGGAGAGGGGGACTTTGCTGTGTATCTGGCTTTGCAACACCAAAGAGGGTTTTTTTTCCCTTTTGGTTTTCCCTTCCCTTTCTCCCTACTATACAAGGTGGCTCACACAGAAAAACCCTTATGACCATATAAGGGCCTTTTACCGCCCCCAAAGTCCCGGGCCACTTAAATTCGGACCGGATTTTGGGGGGTTGTTGCTCTTCCTGCGTCCCCCCCCTCCTCCCTTCCTTGCTCTTCTGCGTGAGGGGGGGGAGAAAGAAAGAGAGGAAAAATGCAGGCTCACCTCCGAAGCCGCCCGGAGCCCCCTCGTTGTCCTGATTTTCCCTTTTCTTCTGTTTGTTTGTTTTGCCTCCCACCCCTTCTCTTAAAGGGGCGGGAGGGAAAAAAAACACAGAAGCGAGGAGAGCCCTGCATCACCAGATTAAATCGGAGCTGGGGATTTTTCACCCTCCTAGAGCAGGGACAAGAAAAGTGCACTGGGACCGTTTAGGGCTTTGGGTTGCACCTTAATTTCCGCAAACTCCGGAGCTGGTGGGGAAACAATTGTAAGCTCTGGACTGGCAGCCATTTGCTGTGGATTTTGGGGTCGTGTACAAAGGCCCTAAGAGTTGCTCCTGAAATGAGGTGAAAGGTCGGTAACTGGGGGAAAATTGACCTTCCCCGGCAGTGTTTTTGCATCATTACAACACTCAGTTGCTTCTACCATGGCAAAGGATATTAGCAAAGATAGGTGAAGGTTTACAAGCCTTGACTGGGCTGGACTGTATGGTGAGAGGAGTAGTGACGGTAATCCTCCACCCATGAAAAGAGGCTCTATGACCTAATGCTAATTCTCCTGTAGGTACGCAGTGAAGAGAAAGACATATTTGTTAGTTGGGTTTACTACGGCGGGAAGCCTTTTTCAACATGGTCAATGACACTGAGGGTTTTGTTTGGAGCCCCATCCCTTCAGGGGCTATACCCCTTCACAAGCATTTGTGAAACCTTTTAAGAATTTTCCCTTATTGTCCAACATGAATGGAATTCGAAAGTCAAGAGCAATGCTAAAAAGGGATCTTCCCTCAAAGAAAGGGAGCAAAAAACATTCTACATTATTTTTGGGCAGTTTCCTGTTGGGGATTCCCATGTGGACAACTCATGTGTCCAGAGGTTTTTGGACATTTGATGGGTATCTAAGCCCTTTGTACACAACCCTAAACTCCGCAGCAAATGGCTGCCACCTCCGGAGCTTACAATTGTTTCCCCACCAGCTCCGGAGTTTGCAGGAAATTAAGTGCAGCCATGCCCACTTTAGCGCGTCCCAGCACACCTTTCAAGTACCTGCTTTAGAAGGGTGAAAATCCCCAGGTCCGGATTTAATCTGGTGAGTGTGGGGCTCTCCTCACTTCTTTTTTGTTTGTTTTTTGCCTCCCGCCCCTTTAAGAGAAGGGCGGGAGGCAAAAAATAATAATAACAGAAGAGAAGGAATCAGGATGACAGGGCTTCGACCGCTTCGGAGGTGAGCCTACATTTTTTCCTCTCTTTCTTCCTCCTCCCCTCACGCAGACAGGATCAAGGAAGTGCGGAGGGTGGGGACGCAGGAAGAGCAACGAACCCCTAAGATCCCTGGTCCGAATTTAAGTGGCCAGCGGATCTTAGGGGTCGTGTGAAAAGGCCCTAAGATGCAACTGGTGTTGTCATCAGTTGCACAACCAGCTGGGCAACAGGTACACCAAACAATAGCACAACTGTCTGTACAATGTTAGTTGGAACAGCAAAATTCCCAACATGACAATGGCCTTTGTTTCCCCTCTGCCCAACTCTAGACATTTTTCCAAGTGGATTCAGTTTAAAAACCTAATCCAACTCAACCAAGTTCAGGAGCCACTGTCATTGTCAGATATGAAATGAGGGACAGACCATACATGAAAGTAGACTGGATAGAGGCAAAGTCAGACTTTTGGCTCTGGTGTTCCTGAGTCTCTCTCTCTCTCTCCTCTCTCTCTCTCTCTCTCTCTCTCTCTCTCCTCTCTCTCCTCTCTCTCTCTCTCTCTCTACTCTCAAAAAGAATGAGACAGTTCAATAGATTATGGTTTGTTCATGCCAGAAAACTGAGGGTTATAACTTCCACTAAAATAGTTTCCAGTCTTAGGACTATGATTAAAGAATCTTCCCTCAGTAAATGGTGCTTTCTGTTATGTTTTTGAAAATTTCAACCCAGAAATGCTGAAACAAGATTTCTTTAAGAAATTTCAAAGGATGGAATGAAACACTCACAAAAGCCAAGCTCCATTTCAGGTCCATTTTTCAGTAATATCTATGTAGCATGAAAATGAAAGGTGACATTCAGGTCCCAATGTTGTTTCTGCTTTGGTGAACATTACCGTTCTTGTTTGACATTATTTCAAATTCATTGTTAGCTGTTAATCACATGCTAGCCACCAATAAGCTATCTAGCTTGTTATAAAGTATTGCAATAATGGAGAAAGAAAAGCTTAACCATGACATCTGACAAGGGCTGCATTGTAAAGTGCTTTTCCTCTGTTTTTAAATTTGTTTTTGTCTGTTTCTGCTATCAAGATGCAAGACGTTATGGTTCTTGAGAAAACATGCTCCACACAAATTTTTAATGCCTTATTTATCATATACACTTAACTTTGCTTGTTTTACACTTTTTCATATTGCATTGTTTATTCTATGTTTAACACCTTTCCCCTCTGAAACAAGCAACCAAGCAATAATTTAATTCCTTGTGGCTCATATTAATTTTTTGTTACATAGTCCAATATGTAACATGTTTGGGAAGTTATTTTGTTTATTATATTGTATTGAAATTTTAATATATTATTATGTATCATGGATGTATTTGTTTTTTCAACCCCATAAACCGCCCAGAGTGGCCTTTGTTGCCAGATGGTGTGGTATACAATTCAAATAAATAAATAAATAAACAAACAAGTAGGACACTGCTTTGTCCATATGTCGTGTAATAAATGGAAATAAATACAAACCACCACAGTCTCAGAGCATTCTCTACCTATTTGTCAATGCTGCCACTCCTTTACGTAACTTTGTGTGGATTACACCACCTCAAAGATAATTCTCTGCCCGGGCAGACTCACCGGGTGCTATCTCTGTGTCTGTTAGGCAGCAACCACAAATGTTTGTTTCCCCATGTTTCTAATCTTTGTTTCTGACTTCCAGTTTAATTTCTCATTATATAACATTCAAGGTAGTACTTTTTGGGAGGTGGATGAGATCAGATTTTAGACCTCTGACACCCAGCAGCTTCTTCGGAAGGGGGGGTTAGTGGGGGAGGATGTAGCATTTGCCAGCTGTTTGGGGAACAATTCACTGTTAATTGCACCAATGCTTCCTCCCTCCTTCCTTCCCTCCCTGTAGCAGCAAATAAAAAGAAAACAGCAAAAAGATGAAGATGCTACGGACAGTCCTAGAGGTGGATAAGACAATCCTGGCAACAGTTTTTGATGCCATTCTATATATAAAAAGAGGTCAGATATATACTCCTCCCCAATTTAACACCCAAATTGCGTGAAAAATTGGAGAACACATTTTGCATGAGTGTTAAATTTTTAGTTGCTAAGCAACCCTAGCTTACCCTGATGAAGTAGAGTCAGGATGAGTGGAGGAAAATTGGGGTTAAGGCCTTCACCCAGAATTACGTTGTCTAAATATGCCAGCAATTCGAAGCAGTGGGTTTCCGAAATCTCTTGTTCAGAGCCTGGAATGGGGTGTCATTTCCATATATAATGAACCTACAATGACAACTTGAGGTCAGGCTGAACTTTTATAATCATACACATAGCTGTTAATGTCTTCAATGCTCGTTCACAGAAACATTACTCTGTCTCTATAAAGGAAACTTATAGAATGAATTTTGGGTAGAATTATGCAATAACCATGAATGAGACCAGGATGTAACACTACTGAGCTCAGCATAGAGATGGGCACAAAATGAAAAACAAAATGCTGTTTTGACATTTCATTATGTAACAAATTACTTTGTTACGTAATGAATGAGTAGAATGCATTTAGTCACAAAATGAAACGCCCCTCCATAAATGAAACAATTCACCCTAGAGGAATCAAAATGGCAGGGGAGCTTCCTCAAGCTCTTCCCCATAAGCCCCCCAAATTTGGAGAGGTTTGGAGGTCAGGGGACTGTGTTATTAAACTCCAAAGGGGTCCCCCTAGGAAAAATAATTAGTAATGCATTAGTAATGAAACAAAATGAAACTACTAAAGAAACAAAATGAAATGAAACAAAATGTTATATTTCCATTTTGTGCCCATCTCAATTTCAGAGTGAATAAACAGGTGTAGCAATTAGCTATGAATCATTTTCAAAAGTACACCAAACACTTCCCATTGAATAATACACATTTTACATTATTACTCTGAATTTCAATTCAACTGAAATGCATGCTCTTGGATGAATAATAATAATAATAATAATAATAATAATAATAATAATAATAATAATAATAATAATAATAATAATAATAATAATAATAATAAAGAGTACAAAGAGTCAAAAACTGGACATCACCTGGCAATGATCAACTGCATGGGTTTTGGCTTAAACACCTGACCAGTCTGCATGGAAAAATGGCCCAACAATTTAATGAAATGTTGAGAACAGGTTATATTAATGAGTGGTTAACAACTGGGAAAACCTATTTGATTCAGAAGGATCCAACAAAAGGAGCAATACCTGAAAATTACAGGCCAATAACATGTTTACCAACTATGTATAAACTGCTAACAGGCATCATAGCTGATAGAGTCCAGGATTATTTGGAAGCAAATAACATCATGCCAGTAGAGCAGAAAGGGAACAAACGGGGAAGTAGAGGCACAAAAGATCAGTTACTCATTGATAAAATGATCCTAGAGAATTGTAAAGCCCAGAAAACTAATTTATATATGACTTGGATTGACTATAAAAAGCCTTTGACTCAGTACCGCATAGTTGGATTATTAAGTGCCTAATGTCATTAGAATGTGTAAAAGTATTAGTGCCCTGACTGAAAATGCGATGAACTGGAAAACAGAATTCTTTGTCAGGGACGAAAGCTACAGATTGGTTAGCATCAAACAAGGGATTTTTCAAGGTGACTCTTTGTCACCTCTGCTATTTACTATTGCCCTGATTCCCCTCTCAATAATTTTGCAGAAGACAAATTTAGGGTACCAAACTGCTAAAAATTCAGGGAAAATTTCTCATCTATTGTATATGGATGACTTAAAGTTGTATGGAAAATCAGAAACTGAAATACACTCACTGACCAACACAGCCCGAATTTTCAGCACCGATGTTAGTATTGAGTTTGGACTAAACAAATGTGCCACAATGGCACTGAGAAAAGGAAAAATAATTGAGAGTGAAGGAATTGAAATGCCAAATGGACAAGCTATTAAGTATCATCAGTCTGAAGCCTATAAATATCTGGGCATACTGGAATTAGATAATATAAAGCATGGGCAAGTGAAAAATGTGGTCAGTAAAGAATATATCCAAAGGGTCAGAAAAGTATTAAAAAGTAAGCTGAAGTGGTAACACATCAAGGCCATTAATAGCTGGGCCATACCGGTCACCAGGTATACCGCTGGCATTACAAACTGGACTCAGATGGAGCTAGATAGTCTGGATAGGAAAACAAGAAAACGTATGACCATTCACTATGCATTACATCCACGTAGTGATATTGACAGGCTGTATTTACCTAGAAAATTAGGTGGTAGGGGTCTTCTGCAAGTGAAGCAGACAGTTGAAGAAGAGAAGCATGCGTTGGCAGATTATGTAAAAAATAGTACAGAGCCAGCATTATTGGAGGTTAAGAACAGGGAGGTGTTTAAAGTAAATCAAACAAAGGGTCAATACAGGAAAACAACAATGCAAATACGAGCTGATAGCTGGCATAATAAAGCGCTGCATGGGCAGTTCCTTGAAAAAGTCAAAGGAAAAGTAGATGAGGAAAAGACTTGGTTATGGCTCACCAATGGAACACTGAAAAAAGAGACAGAAGCCCTGGTTTTTGCATCTCAAGAACAAGCTATAAGAACAAATGCAGTTAAGGCTAGAATAGAAAAATCAGCTGAGTCCCCCACATGTAGACTCTGCAAAGAGGCAGATGAAACTATTGACCATATA
This sequence comes from Phrynocephalus vlangalii, assembly GCA_037367305.1. NCBI lineage: Eukaryota > Metazoa > Chordata > Lepidosauria > Squamata > Agamidae > Phrynocephalus > Phrynocephalus vlangalii. The sequence goes on along the minus strand of JAWVWN010003667.1, from coordinate 23,437 downwards.
TTGAGTTGTTGCAAGAAAATTGCTCAGACTGATTACAAACAGTGTCATAATGTAGTTGCTCAAATGGTCCACTGGAATTTGTGTCAGAACTATCATCTGCCCATAACAAAGAACTGGTGGGACCATAAGCCTGAAAAAGTGACTGAAAATGAGCATGCAAAATTACTTTGGGACTTCCGAATACAGACAGACAGGGTTTTGGAGCATAATACCCCAGATATTGTGATTGTGGAGAAGAAAAAAGTGTGGATCATTGATGTTGCTATACCAGGAGATGGTAGAGTCACTGAAAAACAACTTGAAAAAATTACCCGATATCAGGATCTCAAAATTGAACTTCAGAGACTCTGGCATAAACCAGTATGGTGGTCCCAGTGGTAATTGGCACACTGGGTGCGGTGCCCAAAGACCTAAGCAAGTATCTAGAAGAAATTGGAGTGGACAAAGTCACCATCAGTCAGATGCAGAAAGCCACCTTACTGGGATCTGCTCGCATAATTCGCCGATACATCACTGAGTCCTAAACGCTTGGGAAGCGTTCGACTAGTGATTGGTAATATAAAATCCAGCACAAATAAAAAATAAATAAATAAATAAATAAATAAATAAATAAATAAATAAATAAATAAATAAATAATAATAATAATAATAATAATAATAATAATAATAATAATAATAATAATAATAATAATAATAATAAACAGCAACATTGCAAATAACACCCCTGTGTAGCTTGCATACTGTAATTGAAATGGTATGGGGTGGTATGTAAGCAGAACACTTTGCTTTGCTTTGCTTTGTTTGTTTGGGGAGAAAAACATCTGGTTGAAGCATCTGGTAAAAGGTTTTTCAATTTTATTTTAAGTAAGACGTCATAAATTAGATATTTTGACACCACCGTTCTACAAGTTGAAATGGCAAAAGGGTTTCTCTCTAAAGTGCCTGGGTGGGGGGAAAAGACGAATAGCAATCTATTACTAAAAGCAAAACAAGCTATGGTGTGGAACTCACCCAGCTGAGTGTGGAACGGGCACAGCACTAAACCAAGGTGCCCAACTGGAGCAGATATAAAAATATCTCTACTTCTCCTTTGCCAGCCCTAGTTCCAAACCGGCGTTCTGTTCCCATTCCCATTTGTGTCTCCTCCTTTTTCCTTACATCCTCATGGGAAAATAAAAATTCCCAGGCTCCCTGGCACTTGGCAATGCTCCCTCTAAAGTACTGGGTCCTTTTAAGGAGAAAGGCGGGGTAGAAATATTTTAAAGAAAAAAATTAAATAAATACTATAGGTGACAGGAAGCCAGGCAGTAACACAGCAAGACCCACTCACTGCTTATACTAGATATGAATCTAAAAAGAAAGTGTGTGTGTGTGTGTGTGTGTGTGTGTGTGTGTGTGTGTGAGAGAGAGAGAGAGAGAGAGAGAGAGAGAGAGAGAGAGAGACGGTTTTCCCCTCAACTCATTTTTTGGTGAGCGGATGGAAGGCTTTACCTACTCACTTGGCATTAAAGCTGCCACTGGCCTCTCTCCCCTCTTCCCATACATCAGTGGCTGCCTGTGGTGGGAATATGTATCTGTCGCTATAATTTGAAGATGAATAATCAAAAACACAAGCTCCAGAGACTGGTCCCCCAGAGAAGTCAGGCAGCATGAAACATTCATTGAGAAAGCTTGATCATTATACTGAAGGAAAAGCAGGTTACTAAAGGAAAAGCAGGTTAACATATTTTTAAAAGAGGATCTAAATGCAGAATTGTATCACAAGACTTTATCCAACAATACAAGTTATTTATTTACAAATGCAAACAACATGTGACTAACTTTGAAATGAAGTAAATATACATCCCTCATTCATACTAGCCAGCCACTGGTTTGTTCAACATAAGGCACCTTTGTTTCTTGCCAACCATTATGCGAGGACCCAAATCTGTTCTTCTCTGTATCTTCCCCATTTCGTTGCCAACCCAAAAGAGGAAGGAGCTTTCCTGGGTTCCCTATTTCCAATGGAGGCAACTGCACACTACCTATGATGCGTTACCAGGACCAACCACAGATGTCATTCCCGGTGTTTATTCTTTTCTTGCATGTGGCAAGCCTGATACATGCACTGTACTTTTATTTATGTTGCCACATATTCAACTTACTTGTATTGGTGTTTTGTGTCTCATTTCGGGTCTCAACTGAGTGGGAGGGCTTGGCTTGATGCTGAAGCACTTTTCTCCAAGTTGCCCTCACTTCTCCGGCTTGACGTTACTGAGGAAGCCTACCCGCCAACACCATTGATGGGAACTGAATAGGTACCATAAACTACTCTTCTGAGAAGAAGATTGTGAGGTGATATGAATTTTCCTCAGTAGAGATGGGCATGAAAGGGAAAAATAGTGTTTTGTTTGGTTTCATTTCGTTTCTGTAGTAGTTTTGTTTCATTTTGTTTGTAACGAATTTTAAAAGTAGTTCTGTGACGATACAAAATGAAAGGGAGTACTATCCTCCCTGGGTCCTGAAGGACCAAAATGGCAGGGTTACCTTCCTCAAGTGATTCTAGGTAAGCCCCACAAATTTGGAAAGGTTTGGGGGCCAGGGGCCTGAGTTATTAAGCTCTAAAGGATGTGCCTGTAGAAAAAAATATTTCTAATTGAATCAGAAGCCGATCAGGCAAGTGATTAGCACAGCCACAGCTTGGCTTCTGAATCCAATTAGAAAGATTTGTTTTACTAGTGTCACCCCCTTTGGAGCTTAATAACTCAGCCCCCTGACCCCCAATCCTTTCCAAAAATTTATGTGGGGTTCCTAGAATCGCGTGAGCAAGTTAACCCTGCCACTTGGTTGCCAAAACATTTTCGGTTGTGGCCCCTGAAATGTGGAACCACCTGCCTGCAGAGATAAGGCAGGATACCTCCCTACTCTCCTTCCAGAAGGCCCTGATGACCTATTTATTTGCACTGGCCTTCCCAGCTGGGGGGGGGGTGATGTTGCTTTGCTTTGTTCTTCTTTTCTCCCTCCCTCCTTCCTTTCCACCACACATCTGAGAGGAGACTTTTTATTTAGGCTTTTATTCTCCCCCATATGAAATTGGGCAGGATGAGGTATTCGCCATCTAACAGGTCTGTTAATGGCTGTTTTAAATGTGCTTTATAAGATATTTTTTTTAAAAAATAGATTTTAATTGTATTAACTGTATTTTAATTGGATTTTATTTAAAGCTGTATCTTTTTAAAATTGTAATTTATGACTGTTATGTAAACTGCCCGGGTAGTGCATTTTGCACTAAGGGGGTGGTATAGCAAATAAATAAATAAATAAATAAATAAATAAATAAATAGGAATAGGAATCTTTATTGTCATTGCCCCCTTGCAGGAACAACGCATATTGTGTGGCAGCACTTGGGTATTTATTTATTAAATTTGGGAAATTGGTGATCTATTAGTCTGGAAGTTATGTTAGTTAAAGATTTATAGAAAAATCTTCTGCACCGACCCCTCCCCCTTCGCTGGCAAGGCAGGGGCCATTGTCCTCGATGAGCCACATTGAGGAGAGGTGTGGATGTGTGTATGTGAGCTGTGACATGTCTTTGGAAGGACTGGGACAATAAAAACACCTCCTTTCATTTCCAATGCAGCCTACAACATCCAAGCTCCAAGCCTCAACTAAGAAACTGCCTGGCTTTTCTTTCCATCTTCCCAAAGACCTTACATCTAAGAAATAACTCCTGGCAAATACATCTTTTGAGGAACTCTGAGGAACAGGATTTTGCCCTTGAATTATTAGCAACATTTTTGTATTTTTCTATTAGCCTAAACGTATCACCTGTTTGGTAAGTTTAAAATAATACACCAATATAATATATGATGTGGGTTCCTGCATGGCAGGGGCTTGGACTGGACAGCCCTTGAGGTCTCTTCCAACTCTATGATTCTATGATAATTAGAGATGGGCACAACTTGAAAAAAAAAATTCGAGTTGTCGTTAGTCGGGCCGGTTCCGTTTCGGGTCGTTTCCGTTTTTCGTGAAAATTCGCAAAAATTAGTCGGTTCGTTTTTTCATTTTTTCGTTTTCGTTAGTACTGGTTTTTTGGGGGGGGTAGCGGGCTCCTGGAGGCACCTCTGTGGGGTGGGTGCCTCCTCTGGCCCGCTATAAAGGGAAAGTGGGCTCCTGGAGGCACCCGTGGGTGCCTCCTATCCTCACCCACTAGGAAGGGGAAGCAGGCTCCAAGAGACCCCTCAACATAGGGGGCTCCCCTCCTCACCTGCTGCTGCAAAATGGCATGCATAGCCATATGGATATGCATACCAGTTGTAGACAGTGAGACCAGTGAGTGAACCCAGAGCCATAGGGTGATGCCTAAGGCTCTCGCACCACCATGTCTCACAAAGAAGGGAATCGTACTTGCGTGTAGTGCAATGCAAGTAGATCTGGCTTAGGGTTAAGGTGGGTTAGTGCAAGGGCTAGGGTTAGGCTAGTGACGGGTAAGGTTACGGTGGGCTAGTGGGTTGCACCTCTGGGTGCCTCTCTGACCCACTAAGAAGACAGTCTGTGACGTATGGGTAAGGAGTCAAGGATTAGGGTTAGGGTTAGGGGCTAGGGCAGGTTTTAGCGGGCTATTTGGCACATCCCAGAAGTCTCCATGGCCAAGTGGCCATGCGATTGGTGGGATGGCTCCAAAAATTTGCATGGTCGTCCACTCCCACATGGCTGGCCACTCGGCCAGCCCATCATTGCGCAGGTGTAAAAAAAAAAATCAATGGAGGACAGAGGAGGAGAGGAGAGACATTTTGTTGCAAGAAAAAACCCACTGCTACTGTGAAACATCTGGCAGTTTATAAATTTTCGCGTGTTTCTGTTGTGCTTGTGTGTTTTTGGACCACGATTTCAAAAACAATATTGCGTTCGCCGCCCCATTTTGGATCCCCCGCCCACACCGCATGGCATGGCGACTCGAGTCCGGCTGCCCAGGACGGTGGGGAGGCGGGACCCCCCCTCCAGAAACCACCCCTCCGGTAGGTGCCCTGCGCCCTTAGTCAAGCAGGCATTTTTCCGCCTGCTTTTTTGGCCCGGGAATGGGTGGGGGGAGAGTTTTAAAAGTTTTTTCCTGTGCCGTCCGTGCCGCTTGCTTGCGCTTTAATTGCGGCGGCCGGCGCGGAGACTGGGCTTTTTGCTGGCTGCGAGCCTGCGGCGAGTCCCACCAGAGCAGCCCAGGATGGGGGATGGGGGGGAGGACGGGGACCTCCAGAAACAACCCCTCTGGTAGGTGCCCTGAGGCACGGCAGGCATTTTTCCGCCTGCTCTTTGGCCGGGAACCGGGTTTTTTTAACTTTTAAAAACTTTTTTTCTGTGCCGCGTGGCATTGCGCGATCACGCGATGCAAGGAACGAGCATGACAAATCAGACCAAAATTGTTCGTTCGTCAGTTCGAGCTCGAAGTGTGGCGGAGTAATTCCCGTTACCGTTTCCGTAGAGTAACGGAACCGAGTAACGGAAACGGAAACGGGAATACCGCTAAGTCATGCCCATCTCTAATGATAATATAAAAAAGTCAAGCACAAGTCCATGTATAAAGTACTAAATATCAAAGTATTGTGTATTCTATTCTACATTTTATACAGTAAAATTTCTTTAATGCTTTTGGTTAAATAGTCATTTGTTTTCAACTTTTGGCACACATACATACACACACAAAGGAGAATACCATCTTACTCTGTATGTTTTTTAATGTAATGTTTTAAAACAGTTGTGTACAAACTTTCATACACATTTCCAATACAGAGATCTTTCTATTGCATCAACGTCATGGTCAGTAACCCCAGTTATGGGGAAAAGGTCACATTTTTGTGGCCTTTGCTTATGTACATTTACATTTTCAGACATACTATATGTAAATACATATGAGTCCTTCAAAATATCTGGATATGAATTGAAGTGGGGAGGTTTCAATCAAATCATTTGTGAATGGAAAGACAAATAATTTGGAATAAATTGAATCAGGTGCTGTTTGTTTGCCCCTAATAGAAGCAAACAGGCTTGAGAAAAGGGCTTGCCACATGACCCATAATTCAGTAATTGTCGCAACACTTTACTGTCCAGATTTTTTTGGACTTCCGTGTCATGGACCTTCAACCAGCATGGCCACGGTCAGCATGGCTGTCTGTGAGAGCTAAAGTCCAAAACAGCTGGAAAACCAAATTTTCCCACCAATGCTTTAATGGAACTACTGGCCAATCAGACAATCATTTCTTTCTGTTTCTGTTTTTACAGGACTAATGTCAAGCAAGGGTCAGTGAAAAGAGGAACAGCAAAGTTCTGCTGTTAGGTCAGTGAATCTGAGGACTGAACCTCTCCCTAAAAATCCTACAGAACTTTATAGACTTCCAGGGGAAAATCAAAAGCTGCTTTTCATCACAGCTGCATTTATCCATAAAAGGTTAATTCCAGTGTGACCCAGCAGAATAGTTTGTACCTTGCACAATTCTCAGAATATCCTGTAATTTATTTTCTCTTTGCCAGAAATACAAATTGAACGGGCAAGAAAATATCTACTATTCCTCTTTTTATTGAACAAAGATATACAGGTAGATATGCTGTATATGCACTGTACTGTTGTCTGTCTATTGAATATCCAAAAACTTAACACAGTATTATGGAGTATGATTAATGAAAACTTAATGAACTTAATAAAAGCATAAGTAACTACTTTAACAAAATTTAAAAATACTATAACAAAAATTGATATGATGCTTAAGAATAAAGTAGTAAGACTGTATCTAAAGTGTTACAAAATAATGAAAAGAATTACAAAGGCAAATTCTCTAAATTATAATACCATATAGTATTTGTGGGACCTGAAAACTCCAGCTCTGTACTTACACTTTGCAAGATAAACAAGTTCAATTGCCAGGTTTATTATTATTATGATATAGTGACCTTGCTCAGCTGGAGATCCCACTAATTGTTTTGCAATGACTATAGCAAACTACTGTTCAAGCCTTGATTTTAAAGGCACTTTCATTTTCAGGGCTACATTTTCTACATCCCTCTTAATTATTTAAACATTCTATACATATAGAATTTCACATATTGACATGGTAGTGTCAGATGTGATTGAAGTTCAATGTAACTTAAATATAATTGAAATGTTGGGTGATTCCTGACTATAAACGCTTTTCTTGGTGTGCATCAAACTAAAAAATTCAGGTGAACATTTCACTTAAGGGTTGGAGGAGAAGAAATAGTTGCAGAGTCATATCGAGACAACATTAAACTAGATTAGCCCTGAATTACTTTCATTTGATAGACATTCATTCTAACCCTGTGAAGCTAATCAATATAAATATATCTCTCTGAGTTGTCTTAGCACTTGAATTTCATGCTTCTTGGTGCTGGAGGCAGTCAAGTGTTAAGCCAATTGGGGTCTCCCTGTGATATCTGATTCCTCTTAACTCTTTCACAGAACTATTGTTGCTTCAAAACCTACTAACAGCATCTTGTTTCAACAATGTTCAGCCTAGGTTCTGAATTATCGTCCCCCCCCCACCTTTTGTACCCTGGAGTCTTTTTGGCCCTACAAATATTTTTGGCTAACCAGCCTACCTCTAAAGAGTGCTGGTGTTCTACAAAACTCTTCTTTGGGAGAGAGGTGGCAAATGTGAGCCTAGATTTTTGGTTCCTGTTCCCACCATCACTAACCATTGGGCAAGGAGGGTGGAGTTTGTGCAGGCCAGGTTTCTCTACTTACATTAATTTTCAAAATGGGGACTATAGTCTCATATCAGAGGTATCCATTTCAGATTACATCTCTGGGGCTGTACACTAGTCTGAATTCTTTGGTCTAAGCATCTTGGAGGGGCATTCCAATTCATTTCACCAGAGGTGCATGTGATGAAATAGTCATGAATATTTATTGTTATGCTTAGTTTAGCCAATCATAAAGCTTGGGGGGGGGGTGTCTAGCGCCTATATATATATATAGAACCCTGATGTGCAAAAAGAGAGTTTTTCAAGAGAGTTCTAAGAGAGTCTTAAGGGGATTAGGGCCTGGAAAGCTACCTGTGATAGTATATTGGTTATTGTGAGAAGCTGAAGATGGTGCCACGTAAGACCAGTCAATCCATCTTACAAAAAATCATCTTACGAGGCACAGTTTCCATAGGAATGCAATGAAAACCAATTAATCAATTTCAGAGAGAACAGATTAATAAGGTTTCAATGCATTCCTATGGGAAGGCTGTCTAAAGCCCCCCAATCAAGGGACAGCAGAAGGCTGTTTCCCACTGCAGCCAATAGGCAGCTGATTTTGTCAAAATCAGGTGTCTGTCTTGGCTGTCGGGTGGGGGGACAGTCTTCCGCTGTCCCATGATTGAGGGGGAAGCCACCTCCTCTACGTCTGTGTCTCTGCGCAGAAACTTGGTTGAAGAAGAGGAGCCTCTGCTCTGGCCAACAAAGTGTTGGGCAGAGTGGGGAATGATGGATTTGGCCCATCCTGGGAAGAGGCGGTGGCGCTGATCCGCCATCGCTGCTTACCTCCGGGCTGGGCGAATATCATTTTAAAAAGACTCTAGTCATTTATGTAGAGCTTTTTTAAAATGTTCCCCCAACAGTGAGCCTCTCCATGTTTTGGGCGGGCAATTTTTAAAAGGGTTCCAGTGGAGTCAAGGTATATATGATATACATGATATCCATCTACAACACATGTTCCTGAATTAGGCCAACACATCTCACACTAATACCAAGGATATCAAGTCAAGTTTATTGCGGTCATATGACCCATATATGCAAATATACAGTAAAAGCTCATTGCTCAAACAGTAACTGCAATATTCCAAAGACTACAGAAGGTGTACGACCAAATGCTTGTGGTAGAGTGTGCCCTGGGGGAATTGACCAAGCCCTCGAATGGAGTCACAAACTTCGCTCCTCCTAAGGACCAAGGTATAGGAATCCAAGAGCCCAGCCCTGCAACCTCTAATGAGAGCCCACACTATCCCTCAAATCAAGCTAGCAGAGAGGGTACTGGCACAACAAGAATTTTCCAGCCAACCCAAGTCTTGCTTCAGATTGCGCCAATCCCTATAAACAGGAGGCGATGGGATTCACAAAACGGAATCTTGACCTCAATCAGTCAACTGCTAAATATACACCCTCATAAAGTTGACTTAAGGTCGACAAATTGGCTTCACGCGCTCAGAGGTCATAAGAGAATCCAGTTGTCTTTTGATCAAACAGTTATCCCCTTATGCTTCTGAAGATGAAGCCTTTTTAAAAGAGGTATCGCATAATACCCTATAGAGTTTTTGCAGACTCATCAGTAGCACCATGACTACAGAAAATTCAAGGAAAACCATCTTTAAAAAACAGCTACTCGGCCCATAAGCCTCCAAATGGAAGCATCAAGTTAACCCGAGTTGAGTCTTCAATAGAAATGACATCCAAAAAACAGAGTCTGGTCAACAGGGAAACAGTGGCTCCTGAGCCTCTTCTTACACAAAAGGAAGCTTCAATGTCAGACAGTGATGTCACTACTTGCACAAACCAAGCCAATAACAACTGGGCAGAAGCAAAAAAGTCTTCAGCCTACACACAGGACCAGACTGACTCACTGAGAACTTTATATGAGCCAGATAATATTGTCTCTCAATCCAACAAGGCAGCTCAACTACTTGCAAATTCTGGCCCATTGAGCCAATTGAAGACCCCCAAGCACTGGAGAAGCCAAGTTGAGGATCAACTACCCATAGACATAGAAGCCCCCCCGGGTACCACTGCAAACAAGAACTGTCTCAAAGCGGGATCTGAAGATAAACCTACGTCCCCCCTCAAAGAATTCCCCCCAGGCAGCCAGTCTGGTGGGAAATCGAAAGGCTCAAGTGTCTCATCAACTCTAATGCCTGCATTCCAGCTATCTAGCCCAGGTCCTGAATCTCTTCGAATCAGGTACTCATTCGAGACGGCACAGCGGATCGATAACTCAAATGGCAATTTAGTAAACCTCAGTGATCATAGTGTGACCAAAGGAGGCAGTTCCCCTCTCCCCAAGGGAAATTCAAAAACAATCCTACCACTTCTGGGCTTTACAAATAAGAAAACCCCAGGTGGCTCTCCTAGTCTGACTGATGTTTCAGAACAATTAGTCCCTCCATTTCTGCTGGACTTCACTAACGATCATTTGAATCCACCTGCATTGGAATCAAGATCAGAGATATCAAAATCAGGGTCCGAGACTGATCCCCTCAGGGCTAAACACACTAATTCTCAAGCTAGCAATAAAAGGGGACTCTGTTACAACCATGTCAATCAAAGTGGCCTCCCTGTGAATTCAGTCCAGTCAGACTGACTATCAACTGCCAACAGGATCCCCTCGCTGAAGATCTTGTCCTAGAACATTGCTGGATGGAAAGGGAAATCCAATGACCCAGAATTCCAAAATTTCCTCCAGGGCTTTGATATTATCCTTCTCCAAGAAACCTGGCACGAAGGGGACATTATTTTGCCCGGATATACCTGAGCTGTAATTCCAGCTGTTGCCCCAACACGTAGAGGCTGGCGAAGTGCCGGTCTATGCTGCCTGATTACAAACCACCATCAGTTCAGGATTGAGCACTTGAATAGCTGTCCCCCATTGGCCATGGCTATTTTAATTCAAAACCTGAAGCCTTCACTCATGATAGTTAATGTATATCTATCCCCCCCCCCCCCCACAAGCTAACAAAGGAAAATTGCAGGCACAATGGGAAACCTTGGGCAAGTATCTATTTGATTTAGAGGCAAACTGTCCTTCTGCTGAAGTCTTTATAGCTGGTGATTTTAACGCAAGGATCGGAAAAGACAACTCTGCCCTCTTGGATGCAATGGACAACAGCTTGGAGGATTCTTTCCCGGAACAGCTCAAGCTTCCTGGATGCTCTAAAGACCTCCAGATCAATCCAGCCGGGCATTGCCTGGCCAGATTCTCTATGGGAGCTGGAAAGACTATTTTAAATAGCTCTGTTCTTCAGGAGCACCCTGGAGAATTCACATTCTGCTCCCATAGGGGGAGCAGTGTCATTGATTATGTAATAGTCTCTGCTCATCTGAGTGGCAAGGTAGTTGACTTCCATGTTGGAACGCAAATAGACAGCGACCATTTTCCTCTCATCACCACAGTAAAATGTGATCAACTAACTTCTAACACACCAGCTTACTCAATCAACACATTAAGAATGGCACCTTACTTTAAGGGGAATAGATGGTCTCCAAAAATAGAGGACAAGTTAAACTCCGCTCTAAATTCCATCCATTTTATAAACCTGAAACAGAATATGTCTATGGCACCAAATTTGTCAGAGGCCATCCTCCATTATAAGAACCTGATGGCAGCAATAAATGGTATCTTATGCCAGCAAACCTGCCAGGAGTCTTATAAGAATTCAAGATTTACTGTAAATCCAACGCCTGGTTTGACAAAGATTGTCTCCTCCTGAAAAATCAGCTACGCTCTTTGTACTATTCCTATCGGCTCAACCAGCTGGACTCCCCCCCTCACGTGAATATATCAACCTAAAAAAGCAGTACAAGCTTATAATAGCCCCAAAGAAGCAACTTATGGTCAAGGAAAGATGGGACTTAATGATTCGCACTGTTCGGTCTAATAACAGCAAACAGTTCTGGCTGTTGGTCAGGGGTGCCTTAAAAAGCAGGACAGGTTCCCTGGATGTTCAGGTCCCTGCGCATGTCTGGAAGGATCACTTTACAAACATGTTCTTCAATCCTCAAACTTCTGATTTAACTCCTTCACAGCCAACCTCTTTAAACTTACCTAAATGGGACCCAGTAAATATTTCAGAAATCAAATATCTAATTACGAACTTAAAACTGGGAAAAGCTGCTGGACCTGACGGAATTCCCCTGGAACTCTTAAAAAAGCATCTGGACTGGTGGGCCACACCTTTGGCCACTCTCTTCACATTAATAGATCAGACTGGAAGGGTACCCTCATCATGGACTAAAGCTATCATAGTACCCATCTTTAAAAAAGGAGACCCTCAAGTTCCAGGAAAGTATTCCCCTGTTAGCCTGCTGTCAATCATGGGGAAACTTTGTGCTCGACACTTAGCAAACAAACTGACAGCCTGGATGGACAACCAAAAGATAGTGGGCCCAGAACAGATCGGGTTTTGTAAAAACAGACATACATTAGATCACTGCATTGTATTGGCTCATCTTGCAAAAAAGTATAATACTATGGGTGGGGGGAGACTGTTTGTAGCTTTTTTCGATCTAAAAGGGGCCTTTGATTCAATCTCAAGGAAATTACTGTGGGCCAAATTGGAAAAGTCCTCAATTGACAGGAGATTGCTGTTTCTTATTCAAATGTTGTATCTTAATACGAGCTGCCAGGTTCGTTATGGACCTACTGGTAAATTGTCTGATACGATCCTGAACAATAAGGGGGTTAAACAGGGATGTATCTTGGCACCCTATCTATTTAACCTTTTCATTAACGATTTGAGTGATTCTCTAAAACAAGTCCAAGGCCATCCCCCCAAGCTTGGCCCTGAGCAAATCCCATTACTCCTGTATGCAGATGACGCTGCAGTTCTATCTCTAACCCATTTGGGTCTAAAGAGGCTTATAACTGCCTTTGCAACTTACAGGTTATGTGACATAGAAAGGCAGGAACTCCTTTCGCAGACACAGAACCTGCTCCCCTTTGTCACAAGGTGTTTTCCCATCATATAGGACTCCTGCAGCTTACCTAACCTCACTCTGTTCACCACAGGCCTGCAGGGCCTTTATGCTGGCCAGGATGAATGTGCTGCCTTCAGCACTGCTCCAGGGTAGGTTCCAGGGAATACCATGCCAAGAGAGATTTTGCCCATGTGGAAACGAGGCCCCTGGGTTTCTTCAGCACGTGCTTTTATTTTGTCCACTTTATGAACAAATTAGGAATAACCTAATTTGTCCATTGTTGAATAAATTCCAAGGCCACCCTTCCAGGTGGTTAGTTCAATACTGTCTAATAGACAAGAACTCACACGTTACAGCACAGGTTGCAAAGTTCTTTCTAGCTGCCATTCGAAAGAGAGCAGAGATCATTTCGGCCACCCATTCCCCTGATGCTCCTATCTATTAGTATTTCCCTTTGTTTTTCTTCTTGCTTTTACTGTATATTTGCATATATGGGTCATATGACCGCAATAAACTTGACTTGACTTTTACCAAGGATATGGCATTGTGGATTTTTCCACTTTGAAATAAGATGTGAACATTCCAGGTGGCTGAGCTGCCTAGGTGCCCTAAGCACATCCAATCTCGCTTGATTTTGGAAGCTAAGCAGGGTCGGCCTGGTTAGTACTTGGATGGGAGACCACCAGGGAATACCAGGTGCTGTAGGCGCCTGCAGTAGGAACTGGCAAACCACTCCAGTATTCTTGCCAAGAAAACTCCATGGACATGGGGTCACAAAGAGTCGGTCACCACTGTAATGACACAACACACACACACACAACACATTCCAGGTGGCTATCCTTCTCATGGCTGGACCAGAGATTCTTAGCACCCCCTGCCCACTGAAGGGCTGCTAGGGACTGGAGGCCATGGCTTTAGGTCATGCTAAAGATTTGACTGGGGAAATTAGCTTAAGTGAGGCGGCTTCCTTTTGCCTTCTTCACTGCCATTACTGGCCATCATGTCAGCTGCCCATTATGGATGAGATACTGTTTGAAGCTGCCCACTCTGCATCATACACTTCAGGGGTGGACACCATTAGTATGGTTTCTCCAATGAGACCTGTCTGGCCTGGGAGACAATTCTGGTAGCAACACCATCGCCAGCATAGCTCTCAGTTTCACTGAAGCACACAAGCCCCACTGCCTCATCAAGGCCTGTGTCATGGAGGAGACTGTGTCTCACAGTGAAGACTATTATTTCCACTTCAGTTTGGAAACTACCTATGGAAAATCACACAACAGGAGTTGTTCTGGAGGAAAACAAGAGAATCTTAAATAAGTATCAGAGGAATAAAAAATAGAAGTAACAACCAGGTGTTTGTGAATTTCAATGTATGTGACTTTCCTTTGCTGAACCAAACAACAAAATAAATACCAACTAATTCTGAACCAGCTTTATGGACTACATCCCACAAAGCATGCCTTTTGGTTGTTATAGCTGTTACAGTTTTATCTCACCTTTCTTTTAGCAAGCTCTGGGTTCTCCATTTCACCTTAACAGTGACACTATGAGACAAGTTAGAATGCGGTTACTTTACTGAAATACCTAGGAATGTGTGGTGGTATTAGTGAAATTGATTAAAAGTACTGTATACGTTCTCTTAGGATAACTCTTAAACTGGTGTTTCTTTAAGTGCTAAATCAATGTTGGACACTATATTCATTGGCAATTGTCCACCTAATCAGCCAATTCAGACCAGGGTGATGTGACTAACTTTCTTCAGACTGATGAAGCTTCTTGGATGAGTAGCGAAATGTTTCGATCTCACAAGAAAAGAAGCCCAACTGCCATGATGACTCAACTCCTAGATAACTTCTCAGCTATGACATCTCTATCTTCTGGAGCCCAGACCAAGGTGTGTGCTTGCCCTCATTCAGGCTACTGTCAACTCCAGACAGTGGTTCTATACAAAAACATCTTGTTCAGATGTAGATGGGAAGGAAAAATAGAGATGAGTATCTTTTGCATATTGCTGGCAGAGAACCATCAATCTCCAGACATCTCATGCAGCTGGTTTCAGATAAATGTCAAATAGTGTGAGGGCTAGAGAAGGAAGACAAGATAGAGTTCAAAGGGACCAACAAGGCAAGATTCTCAGTCATGCTTTGACTCTGTTCATCTCTGCATTGTGTAGACACTGGGACATAATGTCAGTATCATGGGTGCAAGGAAACGTAAATTCATCAGTGTTTCTGTGTGTGTTCTGCAGATACTTTGGGTGTGGAAACTTCACTCATAGTTTTCTTAGTGTCTTGGATTGAGAGCTTAGAGTAGGTATGTCCAAAGTCAGGCCTGGGGGCCAAATGCGGCCTGTTTTCAAATTTTTGAATGGCGCACAACCTCTTCTCCTCACTGTTCAGCCTGTCACACATCCCCACCAGCTGACCTCTCCCCTTACTGGATGGAGACATTAGCTTGCAGTTTATAGTTTGCCGGTCCTCCCCGCATCCCTCTGTCCCCCCAGCCACCTGCCCAGCCTACCCACCCCGGCTCTGTTGCTGCAGCATCCTCCCCGCCTCCTTGCACGTCCTAGAGGCTTGTCCAAAGCCTAGCTTGGGGGGGGGGGTGAAATGCGGCTGAATTGTCAGCCCCCACACATTTTCACCTCACCAAATCTGGCCCTTCTTGCAAAAAGTTTGGACAGCCCTGGCTTAGAGGGCTTCTTTTGCTTAAACAGTTACAACCAACTTGGACTCAAGCTCTTTTGAAAACAGGGCAAAATATGTTTTCAGAATGCTTTACAGGAAAAATGTGGTTTTTCTCTCCCACCCACCTGTCAATCCAGCATCTTTGTTATTGCTGTCCACCTTCTGAGGTTAGACGTGTGTGCAATGAGGTCCCTTGTCAATAAATTGTAAAATACCAGGCATTTACAAGAATATGCCAGCTCCAGATGTCAGCATTGTACAATTAGCCTTAATGCTTCACAAGTTAGTGGAAGTATTTTTAGTCCTCTGCCAGATGCTCCTCTTGTTTCTGTAGATTTCTGTTGGCTGATGTAAAAAAAAAAAAAACATTTATTGTCTGTGTGCAGTATCTTATCATTGTTTCCATACAAGAAGAATGATCTGGAACTCAGCACACGTTGCTGTCTTTTAGCAAACATCCAGGGTGCTGCTTCTGAAACAACTGGATAATTTGACAAGCAGCCTTGCGAAGCTTAACTTTTTGCGACAGTGCAGGCTTATGTGCTCAGAATCAAATCTTACCATGCTCCATGGTGCTTAATCCTAAGAAATTCTCATCAAAATTGTAACCTCAGTGACAATAGGTGGCACAAGCTTTTCAGAACTTTCACTTTCTTCTGACTGCTGATCTATCTGCCTCTTACTAGCAGAATCTTGGAAAGTTGCTTTTTTTTGGGGGGGGCGTGGAAACCACAGTTCTGGGTGGCCACACTACTGGGGGGGGGGTTATAAAACTTGTATCCTCCAAAAAGTAACATTCCTTAGCTGTCCTGATTACACTTGAATTATCCAGAGGTGGGGCTTCTCAGAAAAGAGGGCAACACTACACAACTATAGATATACTTGCTTCTTGCTATCTTGTTAAGTTCTTTCTGAGACTCACCTCTATCAAGCCTTAACCACAGTCATATCCTTCCTGCAGGTGGCTCTTCTTCCTCCCTCCCTGTTGCCCTTCTAGCAACAAAAATCTGTAACAATTTCTGCAAAATTTTGACATGCCTGCTTTAAAGAAACAATTTAAGAGACTTGTGTTCTTGTGCGAAAGAAAGGCATGCATTTTAATTTGTAACATTCCTCTGGTTTGTTTTGCTTACAGTGAAACGGCTTAATAAATGAAGTGGCTTAATGAGAGAACCACTTCAGGACTCTTCAGGCAAATAAAACACTTCCTCTGCTCCTTGGCGGGAGAGGAGCAGAAGAAATAAGAAAATGTTTTTAACCCATTAAGGCAGCAAAATGTGATGCTTCACTTCTTTAAAAAAAAATCCTTTGCCTTTTCTCATCAGGCTGGTCAAGAAAGTGCCTGGTGGAGAATCTGAACAACTGAAAAGTAGCCACATGATCAAAGCATTACCCCTCTGTGCTCATTTGTCTGTCGTTCAAACATGTGATTATTGGTCTGTAATATGTTTGATTGTCATATGTTTGAATTCAGAACTGGATATGGGACAACTGACTGGTTTAGAATTGGGAAAGGAGTACGACAAGGCTGTATACTGTCACCTTGCCTATTTAACTTATATGCATAGTACATCATGAGAAAGGCAGGTCTGGATGAATCACAAGCCGGAATTAAGATTGCCGGAAGAAATATCAACAACCTCAGATACGCAGATGATACTACTCTAATAGCAGAGAGTGAGGAGGAATTAAAGAACCTCTTAATGAAGGTGAAAGAGGAGAGTGAAAAAAATGGGATGAAGCTCAACATCAAAAAAACTAAGATCATGGCCACTGGTCCCATCACCTCCTGGCAAATAGAAGGGGAAGAAATGGAGGCAATGACAGAGTTTATTTTCTTGGGCTCCTTGATCACTGCAGATGGTGACTGCAGCAACGAAATAAAAATACGCCTGCTTCTTGGGAGGAAAGCAATGGCAAACCTAGATAGCATCCTAAAGAGCATCTGGAAGTTGAGTCATGGCTACTGGACTTCTTTTTGAGAGATAGAAACGTTTCGCTGTTCATCCAAACAGCTTCATCGGTCTGAATGCAGCTGGTGCAAACCCTGACTCTTATAGGCGCTTTGACCTCTAGTCACCCTGGCCTCAATTAGGCTCATCAGATGAACTAAATAGGCTCGTTAGGGAGACAATGGTATCCTTAGCCTTGAGGTGAACCATGGCTTAAGGTGCTGAAACCTATCAAGAAAGGGTCGTTAATGGGTCGTTAGCTATGGCCTTGGTGGTAAAGGCTTTTTGATTTGTCTTGGTAGTGTGGAAAGCACAGCTTGATAAGTAGCAGATAAACTATGCCGGAGGCCACCACCTCTGTTGAGGGAGGGATTTTCAATGCTCACATGAATGGCCTCCCTTACTCCTCTTTCAAACCACCTCTCTTCTTTGTCTAATATATGTACATCCTCATCTTTGAAAGAGTGCCCTTTCTCCTTCAAATGGAGGTGTACTGCTGATTCTGGACCTGAGCTGTTACCCCTCCTATGTTGGGCCATCCTTCTGTTTAATGGCTGTTTGGTTTCCCCAATGTAGAGGTCTGAACACTCCTCACTGCATTGGACCGCATATACTATATTGCTCCTTTTATGGTTGGGTACCGGATCCTTGTTTCTAAAGTCAGGGAGCTGAAACTGGATACAGATGAAACCATGGTATCCTTTGATGTCACATCGCTCTTTACAAGCATCCCCACCACTGATGCCCTAACGATGGTAAAGAGAAGACTAAGAGAAGACAGCACCCTCACCTCCAGATGCCGACTCAACCCAGACCAGATATGCCTGCTCTTGGACCTGTGTCTGAATACCACATATTTCATGTACAGAGGGGACTTCTACAGACAGAAGCATGGTTGTGCCATGGGTTCTCCAGTGTCACCAATTGTTGCAAACCTATACATGGAAGAAGTGGAGAAGAAGGCACTCAGCACCTTCCCAGGGACAACACCATCTCACTGGTTCAGGTATGTAGATGATACCTGGGTGAAAATCAAGACTCGGGAAGTACAGGCCTTTACAGACCACATCAATGCAGTGGACCCTAATATTAGGTTCACTAGAGAAGACACCCACGACAACAGGCTGGCTTTCCTGGATTGTGCAGTCATCATCAGACCTGACCGTGGCCTGGAAGTAGAAGTTTACAGGAAACCCACCCACACAGATCAATACTTACTGTTCGACTCCCACCATCCATTACAGCACAAACTAGGAGTCATCAGGACCCTAAGCCACAGAGCAGAGAGCATCCCCACCTCCACAGAAGCCAAGAAGAAGGAAGACAGGCACCTGAAGACAGCACTTAAGGCCTGTGGATATCCAAAGTGGGCCTTCAACAAAGCAGTGGGCCATCCCAGAAGAACAAGGGATCAGTCTGAGACCCAGACCCAGCGGAAGAACCTGGTCATTCCTTACATGGCTGGAGTGTCAGAGAAGCTTAAACGGATTTTTGGCAAACACCACATCCCTGTTTATTTCAAACCCACAAACACACTAAGGCAGAGACTTGTCCACCCAAAGGATCCGGTACCCAACCATAAAAGGAGCAATATAGTATATGTGGTCCAATGCAGTGAGGAGTGTTCAGACCTCTACATTGGGGAAACCAAACAGCCATTAAACAGAAGGATGGCCCAACATAGGAGGGGTAACAGCTCAGGTCCAGAATCAGCAGTACACCTCCATTTGAAGGAGAAAGGGCACTCTTTCAAAGATGAGGATGTACATATATTAGACAAAGAAGAGAGGTGGTTTGAAAGAGGAGTAAGGGAGGCCATTCATGTGAGCATTGAAAATCCCTCCCTCAACAGAGGTGGTGGCCTCCGGCATAGTTTATCTGCTACTTATCAAGCTGTGCTTTCCACACTACCAAGACAAATCAAAAAGCCTTTACCACCAAGGCCATAGCTAACGACCCATTAACGACCCTTTCTTGATAGGTTTCAGCACCTTAAGCCATGGTTCACCTCAAGGCTAAGGATACCATTGTCTCCCTAACGAGCCTATTTAGTTCATCTGATGAGCCTAATTGAGGCCAGGGTGACTAGAGGTCAAAGCGCCTATAAGAGTCAGGGTTTGCACCAGCTGCATTCAGACCGATGAAGCTGTTTGGATGAACAGCGAAACGTTTCTATCTCTCAAAAAGAAGTCCAGTAGCCATGACTCAACTTCCAGATAAACTCACCTGGATGACTGAGAATCTTCACAGACATCCTAAAGAGCAGAGACATCACTTTGCCAACTAAGGTCAGGATAGTCAAAGCTATGGTTTTTCCAGTAGTGATGTATGGAAGTGAGAGCTGGACTATAAAGAAGGCTGATCGCCGAATTGATGCTTTTGAGCTGTGGTGCTGGAGGAGAGTCTTGAGAGTCCCCTATCTATTCTGAAAGAAATCAACCCCAAATGTTCACTGGAAGGACAGATTTTGAAGCTGAGGCTCCAGTACTTTGGCCACCTCATGAGAAGAGAGGACTCCTTGGAAAAGTCCCTGGTGCTGGGAAAAATTGAAGGCAAAAGGAAAAGAGGACAACAGAGAATGAGATGGTTGGACGGTGTCATCAATGCAACCAAAATGAATTTGACAAAGCTCCGGGAGGCAGTGGAGGATAGGAAGGCCTGGTGAGCTCTGGTCCGTGGGGTCACGAAGAGTCGGACACGACTGAATGACTGAACAACAACATGTTTGATTGCTTGTTTTGTGCCCCCAATTTTTCTGAATACTGAGATGGCAACATGTTTAAACCGTGATTTAAAAAAACTCAGATACAATTGAAAATAGGAGTTACAAATATACATAGTGACCTCGTTGCCAGATGGCAGTATAAAAATCCAATAAATAAATAAAAATAAATAAATAGCCTGGAAGGGGGGGGGAGGAAAAGTACAGCACTGTTCATTAAAAAGCCTCTTTCTCAGTAGTTGCCAAAAAACCTACCAGTCAGTTATCAAAAACCTGTCTGGAATGTCTTTGTCAGCTGGTAGAAGGACAACATAGAGGAAACATACCTCGATGCTTTTGCAATGCATAGAATGTTCACAATTGTCACATATGTTGGTCAAAGCTGACATGTCTGGCCAAAGAAGCTGGGCAATATGTCAGTTCAGTTTCAGACTATATATAACTGCAGGGGTCTTTCAACTTCCCTACAGCTGTTGTTCCACCTTTGGTGGGACACAAAACACCACCAAAAATCTATGCTATCATCCAGCCCTGAAATTCTCATGGAGGAGGGGAGGAGGAGGATGTGCATGTTGTTGGCTGCATAATGTCTCAGCATTTGAGTTACACCCAGAGCTGATCCACAGGAGACCGGGATATGCAGCTGGACAACAACCAGGAGAAAGATACCACCAGCATTGCTGCCCACCACCACCTCCTCCTCCTCCTCCTCCAATGTATTTGGGACCAAGAGACACTCTACTGGAGGATGTAGGCAAGCAATAGCAAGAAAGGGGTCACCAGTGACTGGCTCAGGCATTGGTAACTCACTGCTTCCCACTGACCACCCCAGTTTGGCTAATGTTCTCTGTGTTAGGGCCTAGACATCTCTCTTTCTGTTCCAGGCCTGATCCTGCCAAGAAAGCAATGGAGCAACGCATTGGTTATTTGACTTCATAAACAATTGCCCCGAAAGCCAGAACACTGGATAGCTGCAACTTTGTCCATCCATTCACCTTGGGAAATATGAACAAACTGTTGGGGCCCCTTGACGTAGCAGTATGAACCTCAGTACATTGAGGGCACTTGTGAGCAGTTTACCTGCACCTCTGCTGTCCTGCCCACTACCTTTGCTACACCAAATTTGCCACTCCAAAAACTCTGCCTGAAACTATCCATTCTGCAGTGACATGGGTTCATGCCTAAACTTGTGGAGACATTCAGCTATAGGTTTATGCAGTGAGGACACAGGTCAGTTCAGCTGAGAAATGTGCAAAGGTCCTCAAGTTGAAAGCAGGAAGAGGATGAAGTAGTTTCTACTTACTTCATCTTTGGAAATGAACCCAACTATCCTTAATAGCATTGGACATTGGCCACAACCCAGAATCAAAACACTTAGAAGAGACTGGAAGAGAAGGACTCTTGGGACAGTTAAAGGCAAACAAAAATCAAGAGTCTAGCTGGAGTAAAGAGCATTTATATGTTACAAAAACCTCGTGTGTATCTTTCACATATTTATCCAATACCCTTTTAAACATAAGAAAACAGCCAGATATTAAAACCAAAAATGTCCATGCATTCCGGACCAGAATTCTTTTTTCTCCCCTACCAAATTCTACAATATAGTCTGCTGTGCCTCAGAGCCATTAGGTTGTTCTGATTGATGGAGCAGCCGTGATCTTGTTTGTATGTATGAGAGTTTTGTTTAGCTTTCATAAGTGCTTCTTATAAACATGGACACTCCCAACATTTTTGCTCCATTTTGTGGCTTTGAGGTGCATTAGTTTTATTGAACGAAAGACTTCCAGCTGTGCTTTGTGGAAGTAGTTGTCAGATGCAAAAGTCTTCCATTCAGTTGTCAAGTTGTGAAATGTTGTGTATATACTATGTTAAAATAATTAAGGGGGTGTATTCAAAATATTCCTTAAAAATGAAGGTGGTTTTAAAATTGAGGCTTGGACAATAATTTTCTCTAGTCATTGCAAAGCATTTCTCTGGCTGTCCAGCCAAGCCAGGTTGCTGTATCATCAAAATACTGAAAGTTGAGTGTGATTATGCTGCAAAGTAAATATGGGGGTGGAGTTTGTGCATCCAATAGCTATATCAGTGTTAGCAAACCTATGGCACAAATACCAAAGGTGGCACTCAGAGCCCTTTCTTTGGGCACCCAGCATCTCCCCTTCTTAGCCACCGTATTCAGGTTAAATTGCTGTATTGGCACTTTGAGAAAAATTACTGGGTTTTGAATAACAATTTAGGCACTCATCTCTAAAAGGTTTGCCATCACTGAGCTATAATATCCTGATGTTCCAAGATCTTAGTGTTACAATATCTTGGTGTTACAGTTTCCTGGTGGCATTGTATTCTGGTGGAACAGGCCTTTATTTCTCCAAGCTCTAAAAAATATTAGTCAAAGCATTGCTATCATCATAGTATCAGTTTGCCATATTTTAAACCTGTGGAATTACAGGTTGAGGGGAGGCGTGAACATCTGAAAGAATTATAAATATAGGGAGATATCATTGCATCAGAACACTTCAGCTCCAAAAACTAGCAACCATCTTAGCTTATCGCCCAGATTCACCCGTACCTCGATGGGGATTCCCTGAGGACAGTGGTACAGGCGCTGGTCATATCAAGGTTGGATTACTGCAACGCCCTCTACATGGGGCTCCCCTTGAACCTTGTTCGGCGATTGCAGCAGGTCCAGAATGCGGCGGCCAGGTTGGTGGTTGGTGCGCGTAAGTTTGACCACATCACCCCCCATCCTGGCCCACCTGCACTGGTTGCCCGTTGCCTCCCGAATAAGGTTCAAGGTGTTGGTTTTGGTTTAAAACCCTCCATGGCTTGGCCCCTGTCTATCTGGCAGAGCGTATCTCCCGACGATTAGACCTGGCCCGACCCACCCGATCTTCCTTGGCCCTCTTGCTTCGGATTGCCACGCCAAAGGAGGCCCGTAAAGCGACTACCTGTAATCGGGCCTTTTTGGTTGTTGGTCCTGCTATTTGGAACGCTTTACCAAGCAAGATGTGGCAAGCTCCTTCGTTGGCGTCCTTCAAGAAAGCCTTGAAGACCTGGCTATTTAGGGACGCCTTTGGAAACTGCTAGGCATAGTTTTTTTTTTCTTTTTTCCTGTCTCTTGCCAATACTGGTTCGCCGTCTTAGTTGTTTTTGTTATTGTTTTTAATTTTTTTAATCCTTGTGTAAACCTCCCTGAGTTCCCGTTTGGGAAATAGGTGCAGTATACAAATTTGAAAATAAATAAATAAATAAATAAATAAATAAATAAATAAATAAATAAATAAATAAATAAATAAATAACATGCATTTTCCTCGGTAGATTCAAACTGGCTTGGCTGGGTGAGTACTGAAAATAACTTTCACGTGTGTCTAGATATGCTGAAAAGCTAAGTAATATGCTTTACAGTAATAGGTT
>JAWVWN010003666.1:0-101017 GCA_037367305.1 Phrynocephalus vlangalii | reverse complement strand
ATGTCAGAGCATACAGAAGACTTGGTGAAATTGAAGTATTGTCCAAATCAAAGAACCTCGCTGTGGTTCCCAAACCTTGAGTTTCCAGAAGCATGGAGAATTCTGTGAAGGTTTGGGTATGGATGAGTAAATAAACTCACAATTTTTTTTCCCAACATTCACTGCGAGAGGGGTGTTGGAGTATCAGGTTTGGTGCTTACGGGGTTTAAAAGTCAAATCTGTTTGTCATGCGCAGTGAAATGTTGGAGAGGAGATAAAAACTCCACGTTGTTTCAGGGAAAAGAGGGAGTTACAGTTAGAGTTAGTAGCTAGTGAGTTCAGCTGTGTTTTTTCTTTGCTACGCGTGTGTTGCAAGACGCTGAAATGCCGGCTTTGTAGTGGGGTTTGTAAATATATGAGTTAAGTGTAAATAAACTAGGCAGTAGTTTATCTCAGACTGTCGGGACTGATTTATTCTTGAACACTGGCAGAAGACAGTCCGCTGTGCTAAATCTCCAAAAAGGGGAGAGAGCTACTCTGCTGATCCCTGTGTCTGAAGATAAGCAGAGACACGCAAGGGAAGTGTGCTGGACCAGCTTAAATTCTCTCTCAGCTGTATGCTGGGGAGAATTTTTTTGCTAAACCCCGGCTGCTCAAAGCTAACAACACCCAAAATAATCTCGTTTTTTTTACATAACCACCACATATGATAAAATGAGCCCTCCTTCTGTTTACATTTCCAACATAAATTTGGGAGTTTTGAACATTCTTTTTGCCAACTTGACCGGGGTCATATACACCTGTAAAATAATTTATATATATTTTCCTTGAAGGTAACCGACTTAGTTATCTTCAGGTTTCTTTTCCATTTTTTTTCCCATTTTTTCAAACTCAATATTATAACCTATATTTTGTGCCCATTTGACCATAAATTCCTTCACCGTCTCTTCCTGAGTATCAGTCGAGTAAAAAATTATATAAGCATTTAATATGTTTTTCTTTTGTTTCTATAAGGATTCTGTCGAAGGGGGGTGTTTTCTAAATAAAAAACCTTTTTGGTTATCTTTTGCTATCTAGATATTAACTGAGATTTCGTCCACCAGTTCATCTCCACTCCTGCATCTCCAATTCTTGTTGTGATTTTAAAGTTCCGTCCAATTTTAAAAGATCTCGATACCTCACAAATTTTTCTTGTCATCTCTGAAAGGAGGGAGAGTGAATGCTTTAATTGGTGTCACCCACCAGGGGATTTTCATATACATCTGTTTCTTTATTTTACTCCATGACCATAACAAAGCTTTCCTTATTATGTGGTTATTGAATTTTTTAAAGTCCTCTACTCTGTTATCCCAAAAAACCATGCCATCCCACTTTCAGATCATGTCCTTCTAATTTTTACAATCTTGTATTTTCAAGAGTAATCCACTTTTTAATCCATGTCAGGGATGCCGCCTATATATAATAATAATTTGGAAGCCCCATTCCTCCTCGTGTTTTATGATCTTGTAAAGATTTCCTTTTTAAATTCCTCAGTCTCTTTGCCCTGCCATATAAACTTAGAGATGCATTTCTCTAAATCCTGGAATATTGATTGTTTTAATATTATTGGAATTGTTTGGAAATTTAAAAATAATAATTTAGGGAGAATGTTCATTTTAATTGTTGCTATTCTTCTAGCAGTGATAACTGAAGGTGTTTCCGTTTTTCCAAGTTCCTTTTTAATCTCTTCCTTTACTCTTAAATAATTGTCTTTCATCAAATTACTAGTCTTTTTTGATATGATTATGCCTAAGTATTTTACTTTTTTCGCTTCTTGCAATTTTGTAATTTCTAATAGCTCTCCAATCTCCGTTTCTCATGTTTTTAGTTAGTATCATAGTTTTTTCTTTTTTTAAAACTTTTTAAACCAGCTACTTCTCCAAATTCATTAAATTCCTTCATCAAACTTTCTGAAGAGGTTAGTGGGTTTTCAACAACTTCACCTGACTGGGAAACATGGTTGAATTTTCTCGAGGTCATCCATTTTGTGCCCCCCTTTTTAACTTGCTCAGGGGTAAGTCCTGCCACCCAGGCATTTTCTCCCCATTTGGGGGCCAGAAGGGAGTCGGTCCCTCCCAAGGACCCGCCTTCTGCTTCTGCTGAGCATCCCGGGAGTCACGTGTCTCCTCCACAACAGGCTGGCTTGGCCGGGAGAGGGAAACATTGGAGGAGGAATCCTTCCCTTTCCCCGGGTTTTTCTCTCTCTCTTGCTCCCCTCCTTCCCACGCGCAAATCCTTCCCCCTCTTCCTCCTCCTCCCCCCCCCACGTGTTGGCCTTTTTTCTGCCCCGGGGATCCGGGGGGGGGGGGCTGGTCCTCCTCCCTCCCTCCCTCCAAAGGCTCGTCCTTCCTTTGATCTTTTGGGTCCTCCCCGCCTCCTTTCGACCCCCATGAAAAGAGTGAACATAGATCCATGAGTTACAAGGAGAGCCCTTCCCTTTGACTTCTTTGAAGAGGAACCAGAAGTGGGGACTGCCTGCTGCTCCTCCCCCTTTTCACCCCCACCTCTTGGGTCTCTTTGGGGAGGCGCGTGGAGCGTCGTGTGAATCCCTCTCTCTTGTCCAGGACGGGGAAAGCGGTGGGTGCTCGCGGGGGGAGGCGTGGAGGAGGGAGGGGCGGCCAGGAGGGGGGTGGTGGGGTTTTTTTCTCCACCTCCCCTTTCCTACTCTCAAGGGGGGGGGGCAAAGGGCGTCTCCATGCAATGCAGGTTGCAGATCGCCCGGTGGGGATGGCGGGGCTCCAGCACATGAAGTTGGGGCTTTTCCTTCCGAGAGGATGATTTTGCAAGGGGCGGAGATGTTTGCGGGTGGGAGAAACTGGTGGTTCAGTTGGGAGGGCGAATCGTCAGGATCCCACCTTTCCCTTTCCTACTGCTTTGTGTAAGAAGGGAAGGAGAGAAAAGGAAAAGAGGAAGAGGAAGGGGAGAAGAAGTAACTTGCTTCCCGGGTCTGGGTTGAAAGACGTCTCTTGAGGGATCCCTTGATTTCATAGGATCTTTGCATCGGATCCTTCCCCGATCACCATCAAATTAAACATCTCATTCATGTCCAAATATTACACAATAATAATCATGCACCCTCCAACGCATGGCTCTGCAGTGGTGTAAAAACATGGATCCATGGCCCCGGATCCAATTGAATTCATATAATTTCCCCATCCCAAATTTTACCTGATTTCAGAAGCTAAGCAGGGTAGGCCCTGGTAAGTACTTGGATGGGAGCCCACCAGGGGAAAACCAGGTGCTGTAGGCGCCTGCAGTAGGAACTGGCAAACCACTCCAGTATTCCTACCAAGGGAAAAAATCCATGGACGTGGGGTCACAAAGAGTTGGTCATGAATGTAATGGGAAAAGACACACACACAAAAATTTTACATTTGATCGTGATAAAACCACTATCGTATATAGAGCTCATTCCGTCCACAGATTGCACACCAAAAATCATGGGTCTGTCAGCACATGGCTGCAATTGGCGTAAAAACATGGATCCAAGGTACGGATCCACACGAATCTACCTGGTTTTTACCAGGATTACTTTTCCCAAAACCCTATTACATCCTAGGACCCTTCCTTACACACAGACGGCACATCCAAAATCAGGGCTCTGTCAGCGCCTGGCTCTGCTGTGTGCATGAAAACTTATTTTGATGTAGCCTTAAAAAACACTTGACTTTTTGCATCACATGTTTGACTCACATTCCTTGAGTCATCAATTCAATCAAGTTTACCAACCTTTGCCTTTAAAAGGTTTTGTTACTACAGCAGGCATGTCCAAACTTCGCCCCCCCCCCCCATGTTTTGGACCACAACTCCCAGAATTCCAAGCTTAGATTTTCCAATGACAAAGGACTGTGGGAGCTGTGGTCCAAAATATTGGAGAGCCAAGGTTTGGACATGCCTGTACTACAGTATTTGAAGCTAACAAAACCATTCCTGCATTTAGCATGACTGAGTCAAGGATTCAATTGCTTGGAATACTGTCTCCAAATCCCTTGACTACTAATACCCTTGGGATTTGATATGGATTAGGATTTCATTATGAGCAATAGTTATTATTTATTTTTTAATTAAAATTATATACCACGCCATCTGTACATGGCTACTCTGGGCGGTTTACAAACTGAACAGAAATCAAAATCATTTAAAAAGTAAGATACATATAACAGAAAAGCACAAATAAATAAATAAAAACATAATAACTAGTAAAAAATATAATATCAAAAACATATAAAAATATAATGCAATCATTATTAGAACAGATTAATATCCAGGGAAAGCCTTCTTAAATAGCCATGTCTTTAGATGCTTCTTTAAAAGGCCCGGGGGGGAAGGTGCCAAACAGATCTCAGGGGGAAGTTGGTTCAGAGCCGAGAGGCCGCCACTGAGAAAGCCCGATTTCTTGTCAAAAGATTTAGGGCCTCCCCTTTTGCAATGGCACCCTCAAATGTCCTGCCTGAGATGATCGGGTGTTATGGGCAGTATTTTGTGGCAGGAGCCATTCTGCCAGATAGGGAAAGGGCCTAAAAACCCTTTAGGGCAGGCATGTCCAAAACTTTGGCCCTCCTGATGTTTTTGGACCACAACTCCCAGAATTCTAACCTTAGATTGCCAATGTTCAAAGGACTCTGGGAGTTGCTGTCCAAAACATCTGGAGGGCCAAAGTTTGGACATGCCTGGTTTAGGGCTTTGTATGTCATCATTAAGACCTTGAAATCAATGCGGAAGCGAATCAGCGGCAGCGTGGGGGTTGTATGTGGATATTTTCCTTAAACCTGTAACTAATCTAGCCACAGAATTCTGCGCTAGCTGGAGCCTCTGCACTAATCTACAAGGCAGCCCCATGTAGAGAGCACTGCAGTAGTCTAATCTCGAGACTACGAGTGCCTGGACCACAGTAGTGCGGAATAAGTGCAGTTCTGCGCACAGATTTGAGGAAGGATGCCAACAAACTAGGAGAAGTTCAGAGGAGAGCAAGAAGAATGGTCTGGGGATCAAGCCATAACTGTATATGAAAAGGCTGATAAAAGACTGAGGAGAGAGATAATACCTTTTTTTTGAATACTTGAAAAATATTGGAACAAGGAGTAAGATCTATATTAAAATGGGTATAGCATATAGGATTGCAGATTTCAGCTAAACATTGGCTAAAATAAAGCTTCCTAACTCTAAAAAGTCATGTGACAATGGAACCCCTGACTTTGGGAGTGCTGAGGACGCCAGCACTGGAGACATTCAAGTTGAAATGAGACAACCATGATATATTTTAATCTGGATGCTTCCAATGACCAACAATTTTATTCCTTCTCCCACACTACTCACTTTTCCTGCAGTGACAGTATATAATTGTGAAAAAGATGCATTAAAAATGTTTAGCATCTGGAAAAAGGCTTATGATGCCCTAAAACTTTGTAAGTGTCTCTGAGGTTGATATTAGCCTTCTTATTCATCACATGTTCAGTCTGAAGAAATGCATTTCACAGTCTAGAGCTGTACATAAATGGTGGCAACGAGCTCTCCCCAAGTTCTCAGACATTGAGTCTTTTTAAAAATGTTTGCTGGAGTTACATCACCTGTGGTTTGGTCTAGCAAAATTCTAGTTCCCAGTTTTTTAAATCCTATTTTCTTTTCATAACTGTCCAAAACTTGCATCCATAGCCTAAATTTAAGAAACATTTTAGTCTAGACAAAAGGACACAGGACAGCCTTCTGCTTCACTTTTAACTTTCCAAGCTATAACAGGTCATCTTTTTTTTTATTTAAAATTTTAAACTAAAGAAAACACACAAATAACAATAATACACAATTATATATATATAAAAATAGACAATCATAAACAGTACAAAGTGGCCCCCCACCCCCAAGAAACCATCCAGTGGGCTTGCATCGGGTGTTTCGTCGTTATCTTCTTTTTTTAGTAGGCTTCTTAAGGTCCTTTACACCAGAACTGTGTTGGATTATAAGTTGGTTGTATCCCTTTCCCTTTTAATAACACATGATCTATAAATTTCCCCAAACGTCATAGAAGATATCTTTTTTCATTTCTTCTCGCAAAACTTTTATATTGCAAGACAATTTATCATTTAGTGCTATATCCCACACTTCCTTGTACCATTCAGTAATTTTGAGATCTAAGTTTCCAGTTTCTGGCAATGATCAGTCTTGCAGCTGTCATAAGGTTAGCTATTAATTCTCTAGTTTTCACATCATATTCATTGATGGATGGTAATGATAACAATGCAATTTCAGGTACACATTTATTCATTTGTAGTATCTCTCTTATCACCTCAAAGATCTCTTGCCAAAACTTTTGAACAATTTCACATTCCCACCATAAATGAAAATAAGTACCTATCTTTTTTTCACATTTCCAGCAAAGCTTGGAATATTTTGGATTCATTCTATTTACTCTAACTGGAGTCATGTACCATCTTAAAACTAATTTGAAATAGTTTTCTTTTATTCTAACTGATAATGACCGTAAAATCCTCAGATTCCAAATTCTTTTCCATTCCTCATTGTTTATTTCTTTCTCTATGTCTTGTTTCCATAGCTCTCTTATTGTGTCCTGTTCCCTGTTCTCGAGTGTATCTTGAATTATTTTATATATTTTAGCAACTGCGCCTTTACCTGTATTTCCTTTCTCTGATTCATATGATGTCAAGAATTGCTCAAATTTTGTATATCCTCTGAGTTGAATATTTCTCCTAATCCAATTTTTCGTCCAGCTTTCTAACTGGGCGTAGTTCAACCAGGACAATTCCTGAGTTTGCAAAACGCGTTTAATTTCTTGTTTTGTTGTCATTTTTTAAATCCAGTCTTTTAACCTTGCCACTTTCCTTAATTTAAATAGATCTCCCAGTTTCTTCATGTTCGTGGGGAAATTTATCTGATCGATCACCACTCCAAGCGGGGAACCTTCCTGTATCAATTTTTTTCCATACTTTTTCCAAGTGAATAATAGGGAACTCAGAAGCGGGTTTTTAATTGGGTGACTTTTCCTTATTAGGGGGGGGTAATACATATTTATTTATGTCTTCGCTTAGCTCTTCTGATTCAAGTTCCCACCATATTAATTTTTGAGGTTTAAATAGTATTTCCCCAGGGAACTGAGCTGATTAGCTGTATAGTAGATTCTAAGATTAGGTATGTCTATACCTCCCTCTTTTTGAGATCTGTACCATAAGCTTTTATTTATTCTTGCTTTTTTTCCACCATTGCAGAATCTGTTTATAAGATCTTGATAGGCTTTGATTTAAACTCTGTGTATTGAATAGGTAACATTCTAAAGAGAAAATTGATTTTAGGAAGTATTTTCATTTTTACCATTGCTATTCTGCCAAACCATGATAAGTTTAATTTGGAATAATTTTGTAGTTTATTTTTAATCTCTTCCTTTATTTTTATATAATTTCGTTCTTTGTTTTGTTGATATCTTTATCTAACATATCCCTAAGTATTTTATGCATTTAACAAACTTTCAATCCGTAATTAGAAATCACCTCCATGTCTCGGTTATTCTGATTGAAAATCATAATTTCTGATTTCTGCCAGTTGACACATAGTCCGGTTGTTTCACCAAATTCCTTCAAGTGCTTTTTATCCTTAATATGCTTTCTGCTGGATTTTTTATTGTTAACAAAGCATCATCTGCAAATAAACTGATTTTTATCTTACCTTCCTTACCCATACCTTTAATTAATTGATCCTCCCTAATTGCATTGGCTAGTAACTCTATCACTATGCAAACAGACTGGCGATAAAGGACAACCCTGTCTTGTTCCTCGGGCTAGGCTAATTTTTTCTGTCATCCCATCGTTGACAATGATTGACGAGGTACTATGAGAATATAGTTGGTTTATTACGCTTAAAATTTTTCTCCGAACCCCATTTCTCTAATAAAAGTTTTAACGAAGGCCATTGAACACAATCGAAGGCTTTAAATAGGTCTAAAGACAAAATGCATGCTCTATCCTGTGATCTTCCCATCTCATAAAGAACATTGAGAACTCTTCTTACAGTGTTTGACATTTGTCTGCTTTAATAAAACCGGTTTGGTCCTCTTTGATATACTTATCTATAAATAAGTATTTATTTATAGATAAGTATATAAATAAAATTGCTGTGAAGATCTTAGCGTCTTAAATTTTCAGTGATATTGGTCTGTAAGATCCCACATCCATTGGGTCTTTATTAGGCTTAAGAATTAAGATAGTTAAGGTATGTTTCCAGGAGGAAGGTACTTGTTCCCCTGCAAAAATCTATTAAAAAGCTTCTTTAATTTGGGGATTAACATTGATTTAAATGTTTGTAAAATTCTGGTCCCAATCCGTCATCTCCTGGAGTTTTAGCATTCTTTAGCTTTTTTTATGGCATCCTCTATCTCCTCCTCTTTAATTGTTTTTTTCCATTTCAAGCCTATCTTCCTCCACTAGTCTAGTTTTTAGATTTTTGTCAATAATTGTTCCATAATTTCCTTACTGGTTCTATTGGCTGTATAAAAACTTTTGATAGAATTCTTGGATGGCTTTTAATTTTTCTTTCATTTGAGTACAGATATTGCCGCTTAAAATCCCTTTTATCCTTCCTATCATTTTTTTTTTCTTTCCTTTCTGTGCTAGTTTTGCTAGCATCTTTGAATTTTTATTACTGTATTCAAAAAAGTTTCTTTTCAGGTATAGTAGATTTCTTTGGGTTTGTTGTAGATCTATTTCTTCTAATTCCCTTTTCCTGGCCTCAATCTGAATTAAGATTTTTTTGTCTTTAGTTACAAAAAATTGAGATTCAAGGTCTGCTATAATAGCCTCTAATTTTTTTTATTTTGCTGATCTCGAGTTTTGATTATAACGTTTTCTTTTATTATGTAACCTCTAGCCGCCGCCTTCAGAGTGTCCCGGATAACTCCTATTTGACCACCACCTTCTTCATTAATATTCCAGGTTTCTAACCATTCCCTTTGTATTTTTTGTACTGTATCTGGAAATTGAAAAATTCTAGAGTTTATTCTCCACCTTTTCGCTTCCTTATAGTTCTTCTTATTTTCTATTTCAACAGACATTAGAGCATGATCTGAAATTTTTATCAATTCTATATTAGTGTTTACGACTTTAGATAGCAAGCTTTGTGAAACAAATATATAACCTATTCTCGAATAAGCTTTATGGGCTGATGAGTAGAAAGAAAAATTTTCTTTCATCGCCCTTCATTTCTCTCCATACACCCTTAATCCTGTATTTGCGATGAATTTTGTTAAGATTGTATGCCTAGTCCTCCAGTCTACCTTGCTAGTCGTTGTTTTGTCTTTATTTTGTCCAAAAACCATATTGAAATCTCCCGCCAAAATCACATGTCCTTTCTGTATTTTCTCTATCTGCTCCCATACCTCTTTATAAAACAGGTTATGATTAGTATTCGGTGCGTAAACATTTATCAGTGTATAATGTTCTAAACCAATTGTGGCCTGAAGAATAATATATTACCTTCCAGTCTTTCACAGTTTTTTCAACAGTACAATCACAGTGCTTTGAAATTTAAAAATTGCTACCCCTTGCTTTAGAAGAACCAAAACTTTTCTCATAAATGTTCATATTGGGTAATTTCAGTTCGTTTTGACCATCTTTCGTTTGGTGTGTTTTTTGAAGAAAGATGATGTCCGGTTTGTTCTTCTTGATTAATGACTCTAGTCTCTTTCTCTTCATGACGAGCCTAGGCCCTTAGCATTCAATGTGGCTAATTTCAACATTCTACCCATATTTTTCTTTCTGTATAAATCTGGAACGGTCTCTTTGTGAATTTTTACACAAACAAAAACACTACATATAATAAAAAAGCAGACAATAATTTCCCAAACCCTCCCACCTACATTTATTTTCTGTTACTCCCATCCTCTTAGCCCTCATACACTTTCTGTATGCACCCTTATAGGAGGGAGGGGGAAGGCACCCGTCACATTCCCGATGGCTGATAAAGACTCAAAAGTCCGGAATTAGCGTTAGCATGTCTAGTCTTGCTTACAATTATATACGTGAGAAATTGGAAAGAAAGAATGCAAAAAAAAATAAAGCATAATAATGGAATTTTAAAATTCCTTCTATTCGCCTCCCTCCCTCACTCAGTCCCCCTCCCCGAAGGAAAAAAAAGGAAAAAAACATAGAGAAAAAAGGAGGGGTAAAAGGGAAAGGGAAAGGGGAAAAAGGGAGTAAGGAACGGGGAAGGGAGTGGAGAAATGTAGGACAAAACAATGAAAACAGAGACGAATTGAGACAAACTAGACTGGGGGGAAAAAGGGAAGGGGAGGGGAGAGAGAGACAGAAGAGAGAGATAGGATGCGCTGTCTTCTTGATGCAGAGTTCTTCAGATTAGACTCCGATTTGCTGCCCCTTAAAACATCTAAGGAGTTAAAAGCTGGCACTGTCGTCACGCAGAGGCTGAGTTTGGAGTGATCTATTCTTCTTTTTCAATTTGAATATTCCATGCCTTAAGAAGTTGTTCCCTTCTTCCAGGGAGTAGATTTTATGAAGAGTTGGACCCTTCCACACTTTAAAAAAATCGGGAACCCCCAGTTATATCTGTAGTTGTTTCATCAAAGCATTTTGTCACGGGTCTCATGGTTTTTCTCCATTCGAAAGTCTTCCTGGAGATATTCCTGGTAAACTTGTTAGGACCTTCCATCACGCTTCAGGAGATCAGGTTTTGCTCTGAGAGTAACATCAGTTCTTTTTTTCATAGCATAGGAAGTAAATCTGATCAGAATAGGTCTTGAAACCCCTGCTGTTGCACTCCCTATATAGTGCACTCTTTCGATATCGGTCTCGACAAGATGTTGGGGGGGGATAGAGTTAAGCCAAGCGAGGATTTCTTTCTTGATTTCTTTTTTACCCTGAAGTTCAAAATTAATTAGTTTCAGATTAGACCTTCGAGAATAATCTTCCATATAAATCAGCTTTCTCTGTAAGGCGTCGATCTCTTCTTCATGGCAGAAAAACCCGCTTTCATGCTTAGAGGATAGCGTTTGAACTTGATTGTTTTTCTCCTGTGAGTTTTTTCAACTCAGCGTCGTTATTAAGACCTTGTCTGGAGAGACTGTATTTCTTGAAAAAGGGTCCTTCCTTAAATCATTATTCTGTGAAGATAAGGACGGGAAACGATCTTCAATAGTGGAAGTTATATCTTTTAGAGCTGATTTAATAAGGGAGCTAACTTCTGCTTTCAAGTTTTTAAACCTTTTGGAAAGGTCCGGCTGTTGTGCTGGCAGCTTGCAGATTACAACAATTGTGGCCACCAGCGCTCAGGCTATCAGTTTCACCCCCAGAGGTGAGTTCCCCTGGTTAGATGCAAGGAACAGGTTGGAGAGGGCTCTGGCGCAACACACGGTGTCCTGCAAGAGAGTGGGAAAGGGCTAACCCAGTGATCATGGTGGCAGCAGAGCCAGCCAGGGCCCTTTCTTTCAGCTTGGAGAGACGTGACCAGTGGGGTGCCCCAGGAGGAGAGTATGCAAATTTAAAATTTTTGCAGATGATACCAAATTGGGAGGGGTTGCTAATTCCCCTAGAGGATGGGATGAAAATCCAAAAAGACCTTGACAGATTAGAGTGCTGGGCCAAAGCTAACGGAATGGATTTCAACAGAGGGAAATGTAGGGTGCTACATCTAGGTTAAAAAATGAATTGCACAGATAAGGATGGGGAAATACTTGGCTGGAGAACAGTACCTCTAAAATGGATCTGGGAGTCTTGGTGGCCCACAAATTGAACAGAGTCACATGTGATGTGGCGGCCAGGAAACCCAAATGCGATTCTTGGTTGCATCAACGGAAGCATAGGTCTAGATAAAGGGAAGTGATACTACCACTCTATTCTGCTCTGGTCAGACCCCACCTGGAGTAACTGGGTCCAGTTCTGTGCGCCTCAATTTAAAAAGGATGTTGACAACCTCAAGGGTGTGCAGAGGAGGGCGACCAGGATGGTTGGGGGTCTGGAGGAAATGTCTTTTGAGGAACGGCTTAGGGAACGGGGAATGTTTAGCCTTTTCAAAAAGAAGACTGAGAGGGGATATAATAGCTATGTTTAAATATTTTGAAAGGATGTCATATTAAAGAGGGAACAGGTTTGTTTTCCAGGGCTTCAGAGCCTAGGACTTGGGGCAATAGTCTCAAACTACAGGAAAGAGATTCATTTGAACATTTGGAAGAACTTCATGACATTTAGAGCTGTTCAGCAGTGGAATATGGTGCCACAAAGGGTGGTGGAGTCTCCTTCTTTTGAGGTTTTTAAGCAGAGCTGGATGGCCATCTGTCGGAAATACTGTGATGGGGTTCCTGCATGGCAGGGGGTTGGACTAGATGGCCCTTGAGGTCTCTTCCAACTCTATGATTCTATGAAATCTTTAGGCTGCACTTTCTATGTCCCTGTAGCCAACCACAGCACCAGTGCTCCCTTCTTTATTAAAACACCTCCCTCCCTTCACTTCGGAGGCAGCCTAAGAACATCCAAGCTCCGCGCCTCAAGTAAACTGCTGGCTTTTTCTCCCCAGTCTTGCAATGGACTCTACACATAAAAATAATTCCAGGCAAATCCATCTTTTGCCATGTTATTACCTATTGGTACTGCTCTGAAGAAGAGGGCTCTGCCCCTGAAATATAAGCAATGTTTTGTTATTTTTATAGTAGCCTAAAGGTATCACCTGTTCCACTTTTGTATTTGTCTTTTTTAAGGGCTACACGGCTCCTAAAAATTGTTTTTCTCCATCCCAGATCCCTGGACAAGATGATTCTGTAGATCACACACTTTTTTGTTTTCCCTTTGTTGTTTTGTGAGGCCAAACGTGGCTCAAGCCCCTTTTTGCTTTGATAGGCTTTTAAAATTTAATAAATCTTGTTACTGTTGCTGGCACATGTCTGGACTTATATGGTCAAGGGCAATGCTTCATTTTTTTAAAAAACTAATCTGGTTGAAGGACATATCTCCCCTTATTTTGCAGTTTCACCTGACTGGGTAACATGGTTTAAAAATTTTCTCGAGATCATCCATCTGTGCCCCCCTTTTTAAACTTGCTCGGGGGTTTAAGTCCTGCCACCCAGGCATCTTCTCCCCATTTGGGGGCCAGAAGGGAGTCCGGTGCCCCCCAAGGAGGGCCTGCCTTCTGCTTCTGCTGAGCATCCCGGAAGCCACGTTCTTCCACACACAGGCGGGCTTGGCCGGGAGAGGGAAACATTGGAGGAGGAATCCTTGCCTTCCCCGTTCTAGCTCTTGCTGCCTCCTTCCCACGTGCAAACCCCTCCTCCTCCTCCTCCTCCAATCCGCGTGTTGGCCTTTTTTTCTGTCCGGGGATCCGGGTGGGGGGGCTGGTCCTCCTCCCTCCCTCCCTCCAACGGCTCCTCCTTTCCTTGATCTCTTGCCATCCCCGCCTCCTTTCGACCCCCCCCCCCATGAAAAGAGTGAACATAGACCCACAAGTTAAAAGGAGGACCCCTTTCCTCTTGACCTTCGTAGAAGAGGAACTGGAAGTGGGGAACTGCCTGCTGCTCCTCCCCCATTTCCCACCTTGGGTCTCTCTGGGGAGGTGCGTGGAGGCTGAGGGGGCGTATGAATCCCTCTCTCGTGTCCAGGACTTGGAAAGCGGTGGGTGCTGGTGGGGGGGGTGGGGTGCCGGTGGGCGGGGCGGCAAGTAGGGGGGGGGGGGGTTGTTCTCCAGCCCCCCTTTCCTACTCCCAAGTGGGGGGGCAAAGGGGCTTCTCCGTGCAATGCAGGCTGCAGATCGCCCGGGTGGGGAGGCGGGGCTCCAGCACATGGTGAAGTTGGGGCTTTTCCTTTCCGAGGAGGATGATTTTTGCAAGGGGCGGAAATGTTTGCTGCGGGAGAGAACTGATGTTTCAGTTGGGAGGGCGAATGGTCAGGATCCCACCTTCCCCTTTCCTACTGCTTTGTGTAAGAAGGGAAGGAGAGAAAAGGAACGGGAAGGGGAAAGGGGGAGAAGAAGTAACTTGCTTCCGGGTCTGGGTGAAAGACGTCTCTTGAGGGAGCCTCTTGATTTCATAGGATCTTTGAAAGGGATCCTTCCCCGATCACCATCAAATTAAACATCTCATTCATGTCTTAAATATTACACAATAATAATCATGCACCCCCAACGCATGGCTCCGCAGTGATTAAAAACATGGATCCATGGCACGGATCCAATTGATTTTATAAAATTTTCCATCCGATCTCTCCTGATTTCAAAAGCTAAGCAGGGTCAGCCGTGGTTACTACTTGGATGGGAGACCACCAGGGAATAACAGGTGCTGTAGGCACCTGCAGTAGGAGCTGGCAAACCACTCCGTATTCCTACCAAGAAAACCCCATGGATGGGGGTCAAAAAAGAGTTGGTCATGAATGTAATGACATGACAACAACACACAATTTTTACACTTGATTGTGATAAAACCACTATCGCAATAGAGCTCATCTCCGTCCACAGATTGCACATAAAAAGATCAGGAGTCCGTCAGCGCATGGCTCCGCTGTGACGCAAAAACATGGATCCAAGGTACGGATCAACACAGATCTACATGATTTTTCCCCAGGATCACCCCTAAACCAATCTCAATCCTAGAACACTTCTTTGCCCACAGATTGCAAAACCCAAAATCAGGGGTCCTCAGCGCATGGCTCTGCTGTGTGCATAAAAAACTTATTTTGTTATAGCCTTAAAAAAGCACTTGACTTTTTGAAATCACTATGTTTGGCTCACATTCATTGAGTCATCCATTCAATCAATGTTTACCACACCTTTGCCTTTAAAAGGTTTTGTACCACATTTCCTTTGCCATTGGAAATACAGGCTTGGAATTTTTGGGAATTGTGGTCCAAAGCATCAGGAGGGCCGAAGTTTGGACATGCCTGCTGTAACTAATCTAGCCGCAGAATTCGGGCGCTAGCTGGAGTCCCCGCACTAATCTACAAGGCCCCCCATGTAGAGAGCATTGCAGTAGTCTCATCTCGGGACTAGGAGTGCCTGGACCAGAGTAGTACAAAACAAGTGAAGTTCTGCACACAGATTTGAGGAGGGATGCCAACAAACTGGGAGAAGTTCAGGGGAGAGCAAGAAGAATGGTTGGGGATCAAGCCATAACTGTATATATGATTTGGCTCTGTTGTTTTATGCCACATGTATTTTTTTATTTTGTTTCTTTTAGTTTTGCCTGGAATTCTTGCATAACTAATAAGAAGAGCCATGCTGGATCAGGCCAGAGGCCAATCTAGTCCCAATTTCCTGTTCTTACAGTGGCCCCACCAAATGCCTCTGAGAGCACATGAGACTAGATATCTGTCTCCTGATCCCACTCTCCTCCATCTGGTCCTTGAAGTCCCCGTTTTTAAGTCTGGAGATTACACATCCCCCCTCATGGTTTGTAATTGTGATGGACTTCTCCTCCAGGAATTTGTCCAATCCCTTTTAAAGGCATCCAGGCCAATGCCATCACCACCTCTGTGATAGGGAGTTCCACAGATTTAACAAAAACGCTGGGTAAAAAAAGCACTTTCATTTGTTTTTTCTCACTTCTCCCCAAACCCCTCAATTTGAGTGGATGTCCCCTAGTTTTTGTATTTGTGAGAGGAGAAGAGCGTCCCTCTATCCACTATTACTCATGCCCTGCATAATTTTGCATATCTCCCTAAGGAGCTTTATTTTCCAACTAAAAAGCCCCAAATGCTGTAACGTTTCCTCCATAAGGGAGGTGCTGCACCCCAGTAAAACATTTTAGTTGTTCTCTTCTGTACCTTTTCCAGCTCCACTGTGTCTTTTTTAAGATGCAGTGCCCAGAACTGTACACAATACTCCCTGTGCTGTCTTACTACCCTTTCTGTTCAAAGGCATTATAATGTTGGCTGTTTTATTTTCAATCCCCTTTTTGATGATCCCTGGCATGGAATTGGCCTTCTTCACTGCTACCACACACTGGGTGGACACTTTCATTGAGCTGTCTGCCACCATACCAAGATGTATTTCAAAATCTGTCATGGACAGCTCAGAATCCATGTAGATAGATAAAAGTTTTGCTTTTTTTTTGCCCAAATGTGCACTTATAAAATATTTCCAACATTAAAACACATTTGCGATTTCGCAGCCCTGTCTCCCAGTTTAGAGAGATCTTATGCGCCATGTGTTTTAAAAAGCCCAGGGCCTTTTTTTTAAAAGGGTATTTTAAAAAAATCTTTTCCCCCTCCCCCATGTGACTTACAGACAAACAAAATGGTTTGTTTCAACAAAAAAAAACACAATTTCATTTCGTCTGTAACAAAATGCTGCTTCCTTGTGTTATTTTGTTTTGTTTAATTTTGTTACGTAACGACAAGATGAAACAGCTTTTTTGTGTTTGTCCATCCTCAATAGACAATATCCACCCGTTCACCCAAATCCATATGCCTGTTGACCTTTTAAAAGAATTCTAGAAGGTTTGTGAGGCAAGACATTCCTAAGAGAAGCCATGCTGAGTTTCCCTCAGCAAGGCCTGCCTTTCTATGTTTCTTTTGAACGAGGCTTTCCACCATCTGTAGTAACCAGCCTGTAGTTTCCTGGGTCCCACCTCCTAACTTTAAAAAAATGGAGAATTCAAAACAATTCTGAAGCCTATGATGCCTCTTGTAAGTTATTTAGAAAAGAATCATCAAACACAATTTTATGAGTTTGACAAAAACACATGTTTAAAATCCTAACCTGTCCCTTTTCATTCTGACTGTGGAGGTAAAAGAGAATTGACCAGAGGGATTCTTTTCCTGCCAGGGGGTTTTTCTCCCTTTCTCTTGATAAGTGAAGAAAAAAACAAACCCCTTTGGGCTCACTCTGTCATGAGACCTCCTTGTGTGCTGTCCTCCTCATGACATCTTCATTTCTTTCTCAACCAGGAAAGAAACGCAAGAAGCTGAATTCTATAGGGACATTCACTCTGCCCCGCCGGGAAGAAACCCAGAGTGAAGCAAAAAAAAGAATAAAATGGAACCTACAAGTACGAGAAAGGCAGAAGGAAGCCAGCAAGTGACAGGGGAAAAAATACTTCTGTAGCTGTTTGTGTTCTCTTTTCAGCCCAAAGAAGGACACAAAGGAAAAGGAAAGGAAAAACATCCCATTGGCAGTTTCCCCCCATTGGAATAGACGGGGCCGAACCCAAGCAGAGGAAGAGTTAATTCTGTGCTGGAACCAGGAAAAAGCATCACTATGAAAAAAAAACCATACAACACATGAAAGGTCCTGAGGGGGAAAAGGAACAGCCTTAAATGTCTGCACTGCAGCGTGGAAAGAGCTTGAAAGAGAGTGCTGCCCTTGGCCAACATCAAAGAAATCACACAGAGGGAAAATATGCAGAAGGAAATTTAGGCACAGAAATTCGCTTCTGTCACAGGAAAGAACTCGCACTGGTGAAAAACTATATCAATGCATGAAATTTTGGAAAAACTTCAATTACTATAGTTATCTTAGAACACATCAACAAAACTCACACGGGTGGAAGAAACCAATAAATGTATGAAATGTGGAAGGGGTTCAGTGGGACAGTGTCTTTCGTTTAAATCAAAGAATCACACTGGGGAGAAACCATATAAATGCATGGAATGTGGAAAGAGCTTTGTAGCAATAGTCAGCTTAGGACACATCAAAGGACTCACACTGGGCAGAAACCATATAAAAAGCATGGAATGTGGAAAGAGCTTCAAATACAATAGTAATCTTAGGAAACATCAACGAACTCACACTGGAGAAAAACCCTATAAATGTATGGAATGTGGAAGGAGTTTCAGGACGCAGTGCCTTTCGTTTAACATCAAAGAATTCACACTGGGGAGAAACCATATAAATGCCCTGGAATGTGGAAAGAGTTTTTAAT
The DNA here is from genome assembly GCA_037367305.1 of Phrynocephalus vlangalii. Taxonomy (NCBI): domain Eukaryota; kingdom Metazoa; phylum Chordata; class Lepidosauria; order Squamata; family Agamidae; genus Phrynocephalus; species Phrynocephalus vlangalii. Next base: position 83,145 of record JAWVWN010003666.1, on the reverse strand, counting down.
CAGAGTAGTCATCTTAAAAACACATGAAAGAACTCACACTGGGGAGAAACCATATAAATGTATGGAATGTGGAAGGAGCTTCAAATACAATAGTAATCTTAGGAAACATCAACGAAATCACACTGGGGAGAAAAACCATATAAATGTATGGAATGTGGAAGGAGCTTCAGTGACAGCAGTGCCTTTCGTTTACATCAAAGAATTCACACTGGGAAAAACGATATCAATGCATGAAATGTGGAAAGAGCTTTAGCGGGAATACTAATCTTAAGAGACATCAAAGGACTCACTCTGGGGAGAAACCATATAAATGCATGGAATGTGGAAAGAGCTTCAATCAGAATAGTCATCTTAGGACACATCAACGAACTCACACTGGGGAGAAACCATATAAATGTATGGGGAAAGTGGAAAGGAGTTTTCAGTGACAGCAGTGCCTTTCGTTTACATCAAAGAATTCACACTGGGGAGAAAAACCCTATAAATGCATGGAAGTGGAAAGAGTTTCAATCAGAGTAGTCATCTTAAGACACATGAAAGAACTCACACTGGGGAGAAACCATATAAATGTAAAGGATTTTGGAAAGAGCTTCAATGGAACAGTCATCTTAGGACACATCAACAAACTCACACTGGGGAGGAAACCATATAAATGTATGGAATGTGGAAGGAGCTTCAGACAGCAAATGCCTTTCATTTACATCAAAGAATTCACATTGGGAGAAACCATATAAATGCATGGAATGTGGAAAGAGTTTCAAACAGAGTAGTCATCTTAAGACACATCAAAGGACTACCATGGGGAGAAACCATATAAATGTATGGAATGTGGAAGGAGCTTCAATCAGAATAGTCATCTTAGGACACATCAACGAACCCACACTGGGGAGAAACCATATAAATTTATGGAATGTGGAAGGAGCTTCAGTGACAGCAGTGCCTTTTGTTTACATCAAAGAATTCACACAGGGAAGAAACGATATCAATGCATGAAATGTGGAAAAAGCTTTAGCCGGGAATAGTAATCTTAAGAGACATCAGAGGACTCACACTGGGGAGAAAACCATATAAATGCATGGAATGTGGGGAAAGAGCTTTAATCGAATAGTCATCTTAGGACACATCAACGAACTCACACTGGGGAAAACCCTAAAATGTATGGAATGTGGAAGGAGCTTCAGTGACAGCAGTGCCTTCGTTTACACCCAAAAATTCCACTGGGAGAAACCATATAAATGCATGGAATGTGGAAAGAGTTTCAATCGGAGTAGTCATCTTAAGACACATCAAAGAACTCACACTGCGGGAGAAACCATATAAATGTAGGGAATGTGGAAGGAGCTTCAGTGACAGCAGTGCCTTTCGTTTGCATCAAAGAATTCACACTGGGGAGAAAGGATATAATGTTTTGAATGTGGAAAGGCTTCAGGAACTGTAATGATTTTGTAAACATCAAAAAATTCACACGGGGAGAAACCATATAAATGCATTTGGGTTGTGGAAAGAGTTTCAGTGGCAGCAATGCCTTTTGTAGAAAATCAAGGAACTCATACTAGTGGGAATCCATAAAAATACAGGAAATAGTTTAAAGCATTTTGTGAACATTTTGACTATGTGATAAGAATTAATAGAATTAATAAATATGAGAATAAAGCTGGAGAACTATTATAAAGTGTTAAACCAACTGTGGGTATTTTTGTCATGCTGGCAATAAACACAAAATAGATAAAAAACGTAGATGCCAGCCTGTAAGTTTTAGCAGATATTGTGGTTAACCGAGATAGAGCCAACGGGGAAGCGAAGACAACACAGATATGTGGGAACCATCTTATTTGGGACCAAAAGCCCCCATTTTGTTAATAGCAACACACAAGCAATGGGAAAACAATCTCGAACTAAAGAATAAACAAAAGCCATTTAAGAATTATGATAACTTACCAGGGAATTACGTATGACCCTTCGCACGAAATACGTAAGCTATGGTTACAGAAAGGTATAAAAAGGAGACCATCCTGGGAGAAGGGAAACAGAGTCTTGGGTCTATGACCCAGATCATGCTGTGATGGAATCCCACTAATACCTTGGTTGTGTGTTGTCTGTCTTGTGGTCTATTGTAGCTCTGTACTGATTATAACTCTGTTCTGGTTATAAACTCTGTACTCTTATATCTGTCTCTATACCTGTCTAATAAACTGAATGAACTAATCCCTTGCGTGGCAGTTTCCCGAGAACCACCAAAATCTATCAGTGGTGCATTGGCGGCCGAGACGGGGGTCCTCCCTGAGGCTGCCCTCCTTTGAGGTGCGCCTGCCCCTTTAGGCCCCGGGAAGTACCCGATCTTGATATTATTATCAAGGCCTCAATTTTTCTGCTTCTTCCCTGAGTGTCTCCACTTCAGCTGTGGGAAGTAAATAATAATACTTTCATTCTTTAGAAAACAGGCAGATACCTCGATTTAAATTAATATTGTAAATAACCATTGTAAATAGATATTGTAAATAAACATTGTAAACAGTCTGTGTGACTGCCGTTTAAATTTAAACTGTGTGCTGTAATTGGCTGTGTGCCAAGAATTGACTGTCTGTGTGACTACAAAAAAATTGGGTTAAAATTTGAAAGTCTGTGTGACTACAAGAAATTGGGTTTAAACCTTGATCTTGGTACCATATAAAGTTTTAAAAAAGCTGTGGCCCAAAAAAGGAAAACTAAAGAAATCCTAGTGATTTGTTTTGTTTAAACCATGAACATTTAAAGCGAGGTATACTGTTTAAAACCCCAGCTGGCTAAATTGACAAAACACTTTCTGCTTAACACTCCTTTTTCTCAGTAATTCCCTCTACATCCACTAATTGGCTGTTTTATACCTAAATGCCACAAATTTGGCAGATACTCCCATGAGAAACCTCTTCATGACTGTCTCAGTGAAGACCTAAATCTAGACTTTCTTTTTGAAGAAGCTCTGGCAGATTTTGATTTAGACTCACTCGATGAATTTCTGACCACTGAGCAGCCTCCTGACCTTCCCTTTGCGACGAATCAGACTCCGAAGAAATAGAAATAGGGGGTGATATTGACAAATCTAATTGAAAGCATATCAGACAGCGAAGAGGAAGAATATTGGGTAAACCCCACGTTACATAGTGCTGTCTGGCCTTGCTTTCACCCAGAAAACTGCTCGTGTGAACAGTGCATTGAAAACCTTCTTGAAGACACATATAATACCGTCTTCTTGAACCCTAGAACATGGCTCACAACCCCCCAGAGACAGATCCCTTCTCTTTCAATGTGCCCTCCCCCAACCCCAACCCCAAACCCAACCCATTAACAACAGCGAGAGAGACAGATGCCTCTGCTAACTACTACCCCCCCCCTCCTTCCCTCCCTACCCACCTCCCCAGTTCCTCCAAAGAGTGCCAATAATAATAAGAAGAAGCTCTGTATGCAACCACCGATTCCCCACCAACCCCCCCTCCCTATCATTTCCTTTCCCTGCTCCCCGCTCACCCACCCCCTACCAGTTCCATGCTCAAATAGGTCACGAATGCCACTACAGTTTTCCCCCACAAAGCCCAATGCAGATCACTCAGATTCCCCACGGATGCCCATTTTGAGAAGACTCTTGACAGATCCCCTCAAGATCAGCCTCCTGCTGAACCAAGAGGACGATCACGAATCCTCGTGAGCCATATGTGTTAAAAGACCCATAATATAACCCCTTTTCGCTTTTTAATCCTGGTAAGCCTCATATTGGAAGCAGTGGAACAATTCCAGGAATTAAAACTCAAAAGGAAAGCATAGGTCAGTTTTTTTTTCCAGCTACCCCTTCTCTTCCCTCCCCCCTTTAAAAGCTTTCCTGAATGAATTAGGCCTCCTCCACTTTCTCCACTAACTATCTCTCAAGGACCTCTGAAACTGTCTAATAGAAATATTTACGGTTGTACCAAGCTCCTCGGTTAAGCAGATAGTGTGATTTATTTTGTCTTTCTGACCGTAGTCTCATTTTCTCACCCATCCCAAGGGCAATGTTGTTTTTCTTTACAAAAATTCTCTTTGCCATGATCTTGTTTAAATGCCTGCTCTTAAGAGCCTCGAAAAACAGCTTATGTCTTTTTGTGAAAAATTTGTTCAGCAGGAGTCACCATTAATACCATTAATACTAAGAGAAGTTTTTTGTCCTTTGCGAACAGTGATTGAGGATAGGATGTAGGCTCCTGTATTTCCCCATGTCGGGGAAAACAGAGGCATGTCTTTCCTAGAACGGAGTCTTGTGTAGCCTAAAGGCAGTCATATTTGTGCAGTTCAGTTGGAAAATAAACATCTTTTCTCTAAGATTGATGGAAAAGAGTTTAGGGACATTTTATAGAACTGTTAGAGAACTTACTTTGTTTTGGGTTTAAATTTAAGTAATTGTAATGGGAAAGTCTGTGTGAAAAATTTATTAGGTAATTAAGTACAGGAATTTTTCTCATAATTCTGCTGTGGAAACTGGATTTTTTCTGCTTAGCTGATTTTTTGACAGCACCAAACCAATATAATGTGATTTTTTTACCAATATAATGTGATTTTTTTAGGCTAGCAGTGACTATTTTACTCCAAATTGACCATTTTACTTTCAAAAGTTTTATTTATAGAATTCTTCCCTTCTAACAACTTAAACTTAGAACTATATTCCTCCTGCATTCTATTTTAAACTCTCTCTCTTATTTTCCCCTCTGCGCACATATATTTTTCTTGATCTCCGCTGTGTGTTGTCTAAGGCTGCTATTCATGTTGTGTCTAAACGCCCCAGTGTGTCTTTGTCTTCCAAAAATCTGTTATTGTGTTGTTTTACATTTGTGTTGCCCCTTTTAATAGAAAAAAAATTTGGGTGTCACTGAAATTTAAACCCATGACAATTTAACTCTTGAATGAACACTGATCCATGATATATAAATATTATACTGTAATGAATTAGATCTTGATATTTAACAATTATATATGTTGCTGATTTAAATCTAGACTGAAAAAAAGGCCTATTGAAGGGGAAAAAAGTGGTTACTATTTTTTAAAGGGAAAAATAGAAAGAGATATTTCAAAAAAATATATGAAGGGAGGTTGTAAAAAAGAAAAGTGTTATTGTTACTGAAAAGGCATGAGGGATTTATAGGAAGGAAAATATATATGGGGCATATGTAAAGTTGCAGTAGGCCTGCGTAAGTGAATAAAAAAATGTTGTTGAGAAATGTTTTGTTTTGATAAACTTTTAAGTAGGAAGACAAGTTGGCCAAAATACCATGAATTGTTAAATTGCAAAATATTATTAAAAGGGAATGTTTTGTGTCCACAGCCAGATGTGTTCCCTGTTTAGACATGAGACATAACTGAATGCCACCATAAATGTTAATTCACTTAGAAAATATGTTAAGTTAAAATATTATTTAGTAAATTTGAAATTTAACACTCTTTTCATCCTATCTGTGCTTGTCTGTTTTGCTCTGTTCTTTGAATCTGTCTTAGCTAGCTCACGTAATTTTGTTGTTCTATCAAAAAATATATTTGATTTTGTGAATTTGTGTACTCAAATTTGGACTACAGTTAAGAAAATTTGCTTAACATAATTTCATTTGGAACAAAATGATTCCTTTGTGCAAGGTACCCATGTAATTTCTTTGTTATATTCTGAGACAAACTTCCTTGACTGCTAAAGAAAATAGTTGGCAATATAAACCATATGGCCGTTTTAACGACCTTATCAGTTATGTAAGTGTAGGATTTAATGCTTATGGAAAGCTTATTAAACTTACTTAGTTCACACATATGGAAAGTGCTCCCAATGAAACGTGGAATGTAGGAAGGCATTTTGGTCAAGGGAGAAATGTATTTGATATCAAAAAAAAGACTACTAGTGATAATCTGAATGCTTTATGTGCTGGAGTAGGGTTATCCTAAAGACCTATGGTGACTCATCCCTCTGGTACTTTCAGAGAAAGTAAAACTCCTAGATGGACAATATGTGATTTTCTTGTTATACAGCCACATTTTTCTTGTGTAGTGTATAATGAATGTTGGGGCGCGGGAATAAAAGAAACAGAATTTTTACAAAGATCAATTTTGTTTTTATAAATAGGACAACAAGCTCATCTGTCTGGAGTCATTGTCTGTAGTTAGCAGCAGCTGTCATCCCCGTTGGATTCAGTCTGGTGTAAAGCTAACCTATCAGTTTGAACGCAAGTAAATTCAAGTAGATGGGTTTCCACCCTAAACAGCGGGAAGGTAAAACAATATTTGAGCTGCCTAGATGCCCTAAGCACATCTGATCTCACTTGATTTCGGAAGCTAAGCAGGGTTGGCCCTAGTTAGTACTTGGATGGGCGACCGTCAGGGAATACCAGGTGCTGTAGCGCCTGGAGTAGGAACTGGCAAGCCACTCCAGTACTCCTGCCAAAAAACTCCCTGGACGTGGAGTAACGTATAGTCGGTCATGACTGTAACGACACAACACACAGACACAAAACAAAAGTTTCCTTGAAGCCATGCCGCCAGTGGCCATGGACTTGCACAACAATGACTCTTCAGCTTTAATACGGAGATGAGCACCACCCTAAGTCAGACAAGACTAGCATGCGCATGCAGGAGGAACCTTTAACCTTAAAGCTGCCCCAAGCCAATGATGGTAAGGGGTTTTTCTTAAGGCCCTCCATGTGCCTCACTGTGAAGTCTGTTGTGCACCAAATTTTGACAATAGATGAAGCAACAAACTACACACGCACCGCAGAAAATTGTTATTGTGTCCTCCAATTGCCTTTATGGATATGAGTTTTAATAATGAACCATCAAATCAATTAAAATTATGATGACAGTTTTCAGGGTTTTCTAGGTAAAAAGCACATCAGAAGCAGTTTACCATTTCCTTTTTCTAGGGTTTACCCAGGGACTGTGCAGTTTCCCATGACGGACAGACAGACTGTTTTCCCCGGAAGCACTGACGGGGAGGGAAGAGGGTCCTTTTTAATGTCTTCAGTTTAAGAGTAAATGGGGTCGCCCCCGTAGGCTCCTGGACCCCCCTAGGTTTATGGAGGCCTTCGGGGAGCTCTCTGGCGGTCTGGCAGACGATCCGGTTTACGCCCTGGGGGAAAGGTGGTATGTGGGTTCCGCCGGGGCGATAGACTGGATCGCCCCTAAGCGTCTCCTACGATGCCGAGGCCATCCTCCCCGTGGTTCACGGCGGAGTTGCGTCGATGAAGCAAGAACGTAGGGGACTGGAGGTCATATGGAGGGCAAACCGGACGGAAGATAAACAGGGCTGCCCTTAAACGCTATGCGCTATCTTCGCGCGATCGGACCAAAGTTTTTATGCTTTCCCTGAAAAATTGGCGAGGCTCGAAACGCCAGCAGAAATTATTGGGTGGTTCGGGACCTCTCCAATCCCAGTAGCTGGGCTCCTCCTAGTGATTTCATAGGAGCAATTCGCAGCCCAATTTAGATCTAAAATTGAGGCCATCCGTTCGACTTGCCCCCCAGTTGTTCTGTTCCATCCTTGGGTCCTCCGGTGCCTCACCCCTCCGTTCTCCCCCCTCCTGGATGAGTTCGGCCGGTTTCTTCCGCGGAAGGCCTCCAGAGTTATGGCTCGGTGGCGGCCGGCGGCCCCCTCCCTTTGACCCTTGCCAGCTTGGCTCATAAAATCTGCGAAGGGAACATGCCAGATGGGTTTCGTCCATCGCCATGGCCTCCTTTCGGGAGGGTTGTTTCCCTTCCCGGCTTAAGGAGACCGTGGTAAAGCCCACTCTCAAGAAACCTGGCTTGGCGACGGACGATCTTTTCCAAATTTCGGTCCGATCGCCATTGTTTCCCTTCCTGGGCAAGGTTGTCGAGGGGGTGGCTGCTGTCCGGCTCCAGTCATACCTGGAGATAAACCATATCCTGGATCCCTTCCAGGGCTGGATTCAGGCCTCTTCGCGGGACCGAGACCGCCCTGGTCGCTCTGCAGGATGAAACCTCCTCAGGGAGGCCGACAGGGGTGTTCCTCCCTGCTCGTCCTCCTGATCTCTCTGCCCGCCTTTGATACCGTCGACCACGGTAAAACCCTTTTGGCCCGGCTCGCTGAGGCGGGAATTGGTGGTCAGGCCCTGGCCTGGCTCCGTTCCTTCCTCTGCGGCCGGACTCAGCGGGTTCAGCTGGGGGATGTTTTGTCGGCTCCTTGGACTCTCCCTTGTGGGGTGCCCCAGGGTCGGCAATTCCCCTGTGCTGTTCAATGTTTTATATGAGGCCGCTGGGGGAGGTCATCAGAGATATGGAGTTCGCTGTCATCAGTACGCTGATGACACGCAGCTCTATATCTCCTTTTCTACGTCTGCAGAGGAGGCGGTTCGCTCCCTCGATCTTTGCCTGGAGGCCGTACTGGAATGGACCAGAGATAAAAGGCTCAAGCTTAACCCGGAGAAGAACGGAAAGGGTTTTTGTTCTTCGGGGCGCCCTCGTCTCGGTACAATGGCCCCCTCCCTAGTCGGGGGTATTTCCCTCCAGCCTACAGACAGGGCCAGGGAAACTGGGCGTGGTCCTGGATTCGGCCCTCTCCTGGAAGCCCAGGGGATGGCCGTCTCCAGGGCCGCTTTTTTCCATCTCCGCAGGATCGCCCAGATCCGTCAGTACCTTGATGAGTCCTCCCTGAGGACAGTTGTTTCAGGCCTTGGTGGGGCTCGAGGATCGACTACTGCAATGCCCCTCTACGTGGGGTTGCCCTTGACCCTGGTCCGGAGGTTACAGCGGGGGCAAAATGCGGCGGCCAGGCTGGTGGGGGTGCTCGTAGATACGAGCACATCACCCAGTCCTGGTCCTCCTGCATTGGCTCCCCGTTGTCTTCCGGATCAGGTTCAAGGTCCTGGTCTTGGTTTTCAAGGCCCTCCATGGCTTGGGACCAGGTTACCTGGCGGAGCGCATCTCCCTAAGAGCATCCAGATCCAGACCACGAGATCGTCGCAGGCGCGCTCATTGCGAGTGGCCACACCCCGAGAGGCGCGGGAACGCGTAGCGGAACTGGCCTTCTCTGTGGTGGGGCCCTCGCTTTGGAACCAATCTCCCTCCTGAGCTGCGCCTGCTGGAGTCCCTGCCGCCTTTAAGAGGGCTTTGAAGACCTTCCTCTTTAAAGAAGCGTACGGTGACCTATTAGTTAGTTTCCTCTTCCCATTTCCTGATCCTTTTGTTTGCCGCACCGACGTTGCTAACATTTCGGCGCCAGGGAAAAACCCTCTTATTCCAAAAGTTTTTTAAATAATAATTGTGGGCCCTGATGGCAATTTTAGTGGTGTGTTTTTAATGTATCGTATTTATTGCATCTACATGTTTTATTGTTCTAATTGTATTGTATTTGATATTTTAACTGTTCATTCTGATTTTGAGCCGCCCCGAGACCTTTGGGTATTGGGCGGCATACAAGCTAAATAAATAAATAAAATAAATAAAATAAAAATATAAAGTGGAGGCCTCCCCGCTAACTTTCCGCAGGCTGACAAAGCTAAATGGATGAGTAGTGGATCATTTCAATCTCTCAAGAAAAGAAGTCCAGTTGTCATGACTCGACTTCCAGGCTTACCAGGGAGAGACAGAAGAGTGGAGGAAGGAGCACACTTACTTTGAAGCTATAGTTGCCTTTTATTTGATTTCCTATTTAAGGTAAGAGTGTTATTTCTCACATCTAGGCAGGGAGGCATGAAAAGGACTCACGATTTTATTTTGAGATAAGGGATTTAAAACCCCCAGGTATCTGCCCTAACAATCAGCTGTGAGTTATTTATTTTATTTTATTTTATTTTATTTTATTTTATTTTATTTTTGTATTTTTTAAACCCACCCGATTTTCCCGAAGGAATTTGGGGCGGTGTACGACATGCTGCAAAGACAACTTGCTCAAACATAGAAACGCCATACATAGCAGATCAAATAAAATAATGGTTGTGATAATAATTAGGAAAGAACAAATTTGTAGAATAGTGAGTTCATGAGACCCGGAGATCCATCAGCGTGGCTTTGGGGGCCTTTTCACACGACCCCTAAGATCCGCTGGTCCCTTAAATTCGGGCCCGAGATCTGGGGGTTTGTTTCTGTTTTTCCTGCGTCCCCACCCCTCCACTTCCTGCTCCTGTCTGCGTGACGGGAGGGAGGGAAAAAAAGAACCTTTTCTAACCCGCCGGGCCGGTCCGAAGTTGCCCCGTTACTTCCTGGTTCCTTCTCTTGAAGGGCTCTTTAAAGGGCGGGGGGCAAAAAAAACAACAGACAAGTGAGGAGAGCCCGGCACTCTTATCCACATCAAGGAATTTTCACCTGCTGCGAGCAGGTACATGAAAGGTGCGCTGGGTCGCGCTTTTGGGGCGTGGTCACACTTAATTTTCTCTAAACTCCAAAAACTCGTGGGGAAACATTCTAAGCTCTGGAGCTGGGAACCATTTGCAGCGGAGCTTAGGGGTCGTGTTTTAATGCCCTTTATTTCACAAGAACAAGGACAGACAGATAAAAGCAAAGCAAAAGACAAACACATGCGCATTTTAACAGATGCTGCCAGAAGGGTGGTGGTCAGATATCTGCAGTGGGCCACCAACAATTAACCCACACTTCCCTGGCAATGCTAAACTGTATCTCACTACATATCACCCCTCCCCCTAGCTAAAAAAAATTATTCACAAATAAAAATCCTGTAAATATTTTGGTTTGGCCTCCTCACCCGCTGTGAGCATTGTAGTTCTGTAGCTACCTTGTTTTCCCTTTGTTCCTGATCACACCTCATTGTTGGATTATTCACTGTCTCTGCTTCTGAATTCAACTCTCCCCCCTGGAATAATCTCCTGCTCCATCGTTTCCCGGCCTTTTTATTCCCAAACTCAATCAGTGAGTACCCTCTCCCTGCTCCCCCAGGCATGCCGAGTTTTCCATTCCAACTGGATCAGTCTCTGGAGCACTTATAGGGTCTGCCCACCTACGCCGTAATTGATCCACATGCCGGGGTAACACTTTCCGTTCTCCAATAGACCCCCCCATACGATACTGGTCCCCCTTTTTTCTGTTAAGTTGCAAGAACCCATTCTGGTCCTCTACTATAATTCCGGGGAATAAACCCAATCCCCCACTTGAAAAGACCTAGGGACCTCTGGGGGTTCACACTGCGGGGGACGATCTTTATGTCAGATCTGGGTGTAGTCTTCTAACAGGGATATTTGTTTGTTTGTTTGTTAATCTTATACCCCGCCATCTTCCCCGAAGGGAACTCTGGGCGCTCCAAAAAAAACAGCTAAAACAAGCAAGCACAAGAAAAGAGAAGAGAGCCCAAGCAGAGAAGCGCGGGCAAAGAAAAGAAAAAAACTAAATAGAAAGGTCACCAAACACCTCCCTGAAGAAATGAGTTTTCAGGGCCTTTTTAAAGGCAGGCAGGGACTCGCCAGTGCAGCTCACTGGGTAGAGGGTTTTCCAAAGGGTGGGGCCCACCCACAGAGAAGGCGGGGTCATACGTACGAAATTTTCTGCACCTCTCTGGGTGTGCCACCCTCAGTGAGCGCGCCTGCGCCGATCTCGTGGGTCTGGTCCCATTGATATCTGAGAGAATTCTCCGCCAATACTCTGTCCCAGGCCGTGGAGGGCTTTGAAAGTCAAAACCAGGCCCTTGAACTTGATCCAGAGGACAACGGGGAGCCAGTGCAAGTGAGCCAAACTGGGGTGATGTGCTCGAATCTACGAGCACCCACCACCAGCCTGGCTGCTGCATTCTGCACCCCTTGTAATCTCCGGACCAGGGTCCAGGGCAACCCCACGTAAGAGGCATTGCAGTGGTCGATCCTCGAATCACTGGGGCCTGCACAACTGTCCCAGGGGGGATTCATTGAGGTAGTGGCAATCTGGTCGATCCTGCGGAGATGGATAAAAGTGGCCCTGAAGAAGCCAACACCTGGGCTTCCAGGGAGAGGGCTGAGTCCGGACCACGGCCCAGATTCCTGGCCCTGTCTGTAGGCTGGAGGGAAACACCCCCCAGGTTAGGGAGGGGGCCATTGTACCCAGATGAGGCGCCCCAAAGAACAGAATGTCCGTCTTCTCCGGATTCAGCTTGACCGGTTATCTCTGGTCCATTCCAGAACTGCCTCCAGGCACAGATCAAGGGAGCGAACTGCCTCTACTGCAGAAACAAAAAGGAGGGGATAGAGTTTGGGTGTCATCAGCGTACTGATGACGGGCGAACTCCAAATCTCCTGATGATTTTCCAGCAGCAGCCTCATATAAACTGTTGAAAAGCATGGTGAATTGCCGACTCCTGGGAAACCCCACAAGGGAGAGTCCAAGGACCCAACAAGTAAACACCCAGCGAACCCGCTGAGTCCGGCCCCCAAAGGAAGGAACGGAGCCAGGACAAAGCCTGCCCCCAATTCCTGCCTCGGCCAGCCGGACCAGCATTTAAACCATGGTTGCCCATATCAAAGGCGGCTGACAAAATCAAGGAGAACCAACAGGGAGGAACACCCCCTGTCAGCCTCCCTGAGGAGGTCACCCCTGCAGGGGGACCAGGGCAGTCTCGGTCCTACAAAGGGAGGTCTGAAACCAGACTTGAAGCCCAGGTTTACTATTTTCCTCCAGATATGACGGGAGCCTGACAGCAGACCCCCCTCGACAACCTTGCCCAGGAAGGGAACAATGGCAAACGGACGGTAACTAGATAGATCGTCCCATGCCATGGCGGGTTTTTTTTCAGAGGGGTTTCACCAGGGTCTCCTTTAAACGGGCGGGGAAACATCCCTCCCTGAAAGAGGCCCCTGTCAATAGCGGAAACCCCTCGGGGCATGTTCCCTTCGGCAGATTTGATGAGCCAGGCCAGGCAAGGGTCAAAGGGAGGGGCCGCTGGCCGGCAACAACCCAAATAAACTCTGGAGGCCTCTGCCAGAGACACTGGCCCAAACTCATCCGGAGGAGAGAAGGGAGGGGTGAGGCCGCAGGGATCTCAGGGGATGGACTAGAGCAACTGGGGGGCAAGTCGGGAAATGGATGGCCTCTATTTTGGATCTAAAATGGGCTGCAAATTGCTCCTAGTGAAGTCACTAGGAGGAGGCCTCAGCTGACTGGGATTGGAGAAGTTTTGAACCCCCCGGGAACAACTCCGCCTGGCGGTTCGAGGCCTGCCAATTCTCAGCAGACATGGGATGTTCTAGCATCCCTGATTGTGTGAAGATAGCGGCCAGTCAGCTGCTTAAGTGCACCCCTATTCTCTCCCGTCCGGTTTGCCCTCCAAAGACCTCTAGCCTCCTTACGTTCTTGTTTCATTGACCCCCAACTCAGCCGTATACCATGGAGAGGAGCGCAGTCCAAAAGCGCAGGAGGCGCTTGGGGGCAATCTGGTCCACCGCGCTGGTGGTCCCCTCGTACCACCTATCCACCGGGGCATGGGACGGGATCGTCTGCCAGGCCACCAGAACGCTCCCCGAAGGTTTTCCATGAACCTGGAAAGGGGTCCAGAAGCCTACGGGGGCGGGCCCAAATATAGGGCCGACACTCCCCAGGGGGGCGGGGGGTGGCGATCGAGAGTGAAAATTTTAGCAGGTAAATGGCCCAAACCCATGACAGGGGCAGGGCAGAATACCCCTGACCCTCAGACAAGACTCTGTTTGACATGGAGGAAAACACCAGGTCTGGGGTATGGCCAGTTTCTATGGGGGGGGGCACACAACATGCTGAGATAGATTCATGGAAGTCATTGGATTCCTTTGAATTCCAGAGCCGCACCAAAGAGTTCCTCCTCGCATGCACGTTGAAGTCCCCAACCACCAGGAAGGGGAGGGACCTCAACAAGGCAGCTGAGATGAACTCCGCAATTTTGGGAAAGGGGATTGCGCTGGGTTGCAGGAAGCAACGGTACACCAGCACAATGCCAAACTTATCTCACTGACCCACTGATAGATGGAGGCATTCTCCCCCGGGGACACACCTTTGGGTCGCAGAACTGCTAACATGAAGGGATTCCCTGTACACAATGGCCACCCGCCACCCCTACCCTCCGACCTGCTTGCCCACTGGACCTGAAACCTGGAGGGCACAAAAGGGAGAGAAAAAGCCCCACCCTCAGCGCCCACCCAGGTCTCGGTAATACATCCCAGGTCAGCTCGCTCATCCACGATTGCGTTATGGATAGGGGGTGTTTTATTATAAACCCCGACCGGGCATTAACCATAGGCAGGACAGGTCGGAGGCACGGGCCGGAGGGCACCCAGGCACGTGGCGGTGAGCAGGGATCAAAAACGGGGGATAGGTAGTAAGTGCCTGGCCCGAGTTCTTCTTACCCGACTAAATCCTCCGCCCTGAGCGTAACCCCCCAGGGTCAGACACCACTGAGATACAGGTCCCTGCCAACATGGCGACCTAAAAAGAAAAAAAACAGTAAATCAACAACAAAGTACAAAAATACGACAAAGAAAAATAACAATAATAATAAGTAAAAAAAAATACAACAAAATAGGGCACAAATCCAGGGCTAGAGAAGGAAAAACTGGGGGGGGGGTAAAAAAGAAGAGAGGCAAAATAAATGGGTGTGCCAAATAAAAGGGTATACAATCAGGGGGGAGGGTTCAAGGACGAGGCTGGTGGAGAACGAAATGCGCCGTAGGGCGCGACAAATTAAGTAGAGCCAGGCCAGAGCCCCCAGACTGGGCCAAACACGGGTCGTGGCCCAATTTGGCCCATACTGAACGGCAACCAGCCCCCCCCTAAGGTCGCAATGATGCGGGGAGGCAACAGATGATGATGGCCTCTGCGGGACGGCGCGGCAAGTTTCTGATAATGCCAGGGGGCAACAAGGAGAAAAGGGGGAGGGGGGGCAAGATGGAAAAGCTTTCCACTCCCCAAGACCTCCAGGGCCTCCAAACGGGGGCAATCTCCACCTCAGGGTGGAACAAAGCCGATGCACGGCAGTCCACAGTCGCCTCCTCAACAGGAAGGTGATGGCCTCCTCAGAGGGCGCAGCAGGATCGAGGAGCGCCTGGTGACAGCAGCATCCCCAAATCTCAGCATTCAACCTTCTGTTCATTAACAATTCAGCAGGACTCCTGTCCATACCAGTATGTGGAGTAATGTGCTGCTGTAATAAGAAATCAGCTAGCCGTGAATTGCCAGTCCCCATGCACGATTTTCCGCAAGGACTCCTTAGTCGTCCTCACCATCCTTTTCCGCTGCCCATTTGCCGATGGATGGAATGGCGCTGCTGTAATATGGCGGATCACATTTGCTGCCATAAAACATTGGGGAACTCAGCCGAAGTAAACTGTGTGGCATTATCTGACATTATAGTGTCGGGTAACCCATGCGTGGCAAACAGCCCGTCCAATACCCCAACCCACCACAGCCCATGTCAAGATGAAACAGTGACTACTCCAACCATTTATGAAAACGAATCTACTACAATTGAGAAATACTTGACCTTAGAAGGGCCAGCAAAATCAATATGCAAAACTCGACCAGGATATGTTTTTTCCCATTTCTGGATGGGTGCTTGTGGCATGGCTGGATGAGACTCCTGACATGGGTTACACACTTGACCCATTCCTCAATAGCTTTATCCATTCCCGGCCACCACACATAGCTGGGGCCAATGCCTTCATATGTACTATTCCAGGATGTCCCATATGTAATGCCTCCAAAACCCCTCCCCTGCAATTTGGGTGGGATGATGACCCTATTTCCTCCCCAACAAGCATCCATATTTGCACTGCCAATTCATGCCGGCGTGAACAAAAGGGCTTAAATTCACTCTCCAGCTTCCCCAAGGCCACCCCTTCCATACCCAATTTAGAACTTGAGATAATATAGGTCCTTTGCTGTGTAAACTGCTACATCCGATGCATGCAGCGTGGATTGGTAAGTCCTCTATTAAAATAATACCATATGCAGGGGCAGGATCATCATCCAAACTGTCCAGTGGTAATCGACTAAGAGCATCAGCATGCCCCCTTTCCTTCCCTGGACGATAAAAATAACGCATAGTCATATGCCTGCCATAAACACAGACCAACGCAACATTCAGGGAGACAATCTTGGGGAGTCCTGATGGCCTGGGCAAAAAAATCCTAATAATGGTTTTATGATCTGCAGCAAACTCAAAAGAACGACCAATAAACATAATCATGGAATTTCTTTACCCCTGCTAAAAAGGGCCAGGGCTTCCTTATCAATCTGTGATTAATTCCTTTCAGTTACAGGGTAAGGTCCTTTAGAAATATGCAGTTGGAGCCTCTCTTCCATTTGGCATGCGATGACTCAACACTGCACCCACTCCGTATGGGGGTGCATCACATGCTAGAACTATTGGTTTCTTTTCATCAAAATCAGGACACACTATCTGAAAATAACAGATTCTTAACAACCTTAAATGCCTCGCCCTGCTTCCAACCCCACACCCAACGGTCCCACTATTCAATAACCTATGTAAAAGGCTCACCACTGAGGGGTTTATGGGCAGGAACACATGATAAACATTTAAAAGCCCTAAAAATGATTGAGTTCCCTTTTGACCCTGGTACTGGGCATCCTGTATAGCTTTTACTTTAGCATTGGTTGGGATTATCCCGGCAGCATCTATCAAAAATCCCAAGAATTCCACTTTTGACACCCAAACTGACACTTTTCTTTTTTAACCTTCAACCCTGCATCTTGCAGAACGGCCCAACACTTTTGTGGAGACGCTTTAACAGTTCTTCCATGGAACTACCTGCCACAAGTATGTCATCAAAATATGGAAAAAACCCAGGGATACCCCTTTAACAGGTTCTCCATTAAATTCTGAAAAATTCCTGGGGGCCCCACTTACCCCGAACTGCAAACACTTAACCTTAAATGCACCACGATAGTCACTAAAAGTTTGAGCCTCTGCTGTGGCAGCATCTACTGGTAGTTAGAATATAAGAACATAAGAAGAGCCATGCTGGATCAGGCCAAAGGCCCATCTAGTCCAGCTTCCTGTAAACTCACAGTGGCCCCACCAATCGTTTGGAGGGCATGAAACTAGATATCTGTCTCCTGATACCACTCCCCCTCCATCTGGCTCTTGAAGTACCCTGGTTTTAAGTCTAGAGATTACACATCTCCCTCATGGTTTGTAACCTATGATGGACTTTTCCTCCAGGAATCTGTCCAATCCCCTTTTGAAGGCATCCAGGCCAGATGTCATCACCACATCCTGTGGGAGGGAGTTCCATAGACTAACAACGCGCTGGTGAAAAAATATTTTCTTTTGTCTGTTCTTACTCTCCCAGCCCTCAATTGAGTGGATGTCCCCTAGTTCTGGGATTTTGTGAGAGGGGGAAGAGCTCCCCTCTATCCACTTTACTCATGTCCTGCATTATTTTGTACGTCTCAATCATATCCCCCCTCATCAACCTTTTTTCCAGACTAAAGAGGCCCAAATGTTTTAGCCATCCTCTAAGGGAGGTGCCCCAGCCCAGTAATCATTTTAGTCGCTCCTTCTGCACCTTTTCCAGTTCCACTATGTCTTTCTTGAGATGTGGTGAAACAGAATTGTACACAATACTCCAGGTGCGGCCTTACTATTGTTTTGTATAATGGCATTAAATGTTGGCTGTTTTATTTTCAATCACCTTTTTGGATAATCCCTAGCTTGGAATTGGCCTTCTTCACCGCTGCTACACATTAGGGAGACAACCTCAGGGAGCTGTCCACCAACAAAAACCCAAAATCTCTTTCCTAAACCCTTTAGGGGTAATTCAACCCATGAGTTGATAAAAATTTTTTTTTTTTGCCCCAATTCCCTTACTTTACTTTTGGGGTACTTTAAAAATGCATTTCCTTTTTGACCCCCTTCCCCCCTTTTGGGAGAGATCCTTCGGGCCCCTTTTCACAACCCTTCTCGGGTTTTTCCCACACTGAAAAGTTTTGTGCCCCTCTGCAAATTTGGGCCCCCCTTCCCTGTTTATCCCTGTCTCCGGGTCTTTATGAACGTTTGAAAAGCCCCCGGCCCGGGACAATCCCGGGGCACACCCCCTTTTCATTTCTCCCATTGTGAAAATTTCCCATTGACACCTATTCTTTTTTCCTGGATCCAACCAGTTCTAAATTCCATAAGAACCTCCCTTTTACCCCCTGACTGTGAAATTTTTTCTCAGCACCTTTTAAGAGTGTCAAAAGCCTTTTGAAAATCCAATAACAAATTTTCCACCGGTTTCACCCAAATCTACATCCTGTTGACCTTTTAAAAAAATTTCAAAAAGGGTTTGTAAACAAATTTCCCCTTACAGAAGCCATGCTGATTTTCTCTCAGAAAGGGTTTTTCTTCTATGTTTTTAAAAATTTTTCCCTCTTGGATGAGGTTTTCCCCAAACCATTTTCCCCGGGGACGATGAAAGGGCAAAACGGCCTGTATTTTTCCCGGGTCCCCCCCCCTTTCCCTTTTTTTAAAAAATTTGTGGGGACACCCGCTATCCTCCACCCCTCCGGCACTGGGGGCCCGGTTTTAAGAGCAATTTGCATATTACCATTAAGAATCTGAAATTTTCATTTTTAAAGTTCCCAATAACCCTTGGGTGGATGCCATTTTGGGCCCGGTGACTTTTTAATCTTCAATTTATCAATTAGTCCTAAAACATCCTCTTTTTTAAAACCTTATTTGATTTAATTCTTTAGCCCAAGGGCCGAGGAAATCTCTCAAGGTTTTTGTCGTGAAAACAGATGCAAAAACTCATTTTTCTCTGAAATTTTTCCAATCCTCCTTAACCTCCCCTTTTCCTCCCTCCCCACCCAAAGGGGGCCAAAACCGGGTTTCTCGGGCGGGTTTTCTATTTCTAAAAATTTTTAATGAAGCTTTTTTTAAATTCCCCCTTTATTTTGCTAGCCATGTTTTTTTCCCCCAAAATCTTTCTTTGCCTCTCTTATCATCTTTTTACATTTTTTTTGCCAGAGTTTTTTTTCCTTTTTATTTTCCTCATTTGGGGGGGTTTTCCTTTTACAGAAAACCCCCTTCCCAACCTTTAAAAGAAAGCCCCCTCTTGGATTTAAATATTTCTTCTTTCTTTGGGGTATGCATTTGGGCGGGGCCTCTGTTCCCATTGTTTTAAACAGGTTCCATCACTCTAAAATTTGGGATTTTTTCCAACCCTTTCCCCTTCAATTTTTTTCTAACTAGTTTCCTCATCTGAGGGGAAATTTGCCCCTTTGAAAAAACAAGGTTTTTAAAGTCTGATTTTTTGACACTCTTCCTCCAAAATGCAAGGCAAAGGGGATTGCAGCATGGTCCCCTGTTCCCCAAGGGTCAGTGAACCCGTTACATCCCTTTACCAAGGCCTGAGTATCCACAGTATTAGATCCAGAGTTTCCCCGTTTTTCGGTGGGCTCCATACAAGTTCTCTAAGGGAAAATCATTCAGAAGTCGAGAAAACCCGTTTCTCTTTTTTGCCCCGGGGTTTCGCCCTTTGGGCCCCGTCAATGGGGGGTAATTGAATCCCCCCTATTACCCATCCTATCCCTTTTTTAATACCTCCTAAATTTTTTTTCCTCTTTCAAGGGCCCCCTCCCAATTTTTTATCTGGGGGTTTATAAATACCCCAACTACAAAATAAATCCTTTGGGCCGGAAATTTTTAAACCCCCAGTGATTCTTGGGGAGTCAACCCTCTTCAATTTTCCATTCTGCTGGATTTTTTCCCCCTTTTTTAAAATAGATGGCCCCAAATCCCCCTCCAAACCCCCCCTCTCTTTCCCTTCTATAGAGTTTTTTAGCCTGGGATTGCTTTTATCCCACGGGCTCCACATTCCCCAGGTTTTTTTATGGGTATTATATTATGTTATCCCTAGCTGCCAAATGTTCCCAAATTCTCCCATTTTTGGTCGAGCTTCGAGCAATTTGGGGTAGAAGCCCCTGTACAGGGGCCCGCAAAAAAAAAACAGGCCTGCTTTGTTCCTTTCCCCCCCCCCCCAGTTTTATTTTCAATAGACAAATATCAATTCCATTATTTTCCCATCTAATACCTGCTATGTCATTCTATGGAAATTTTTAAACCCCTTTTCCAAACCCCATTCCCCAGGGTAGGGGTTCCGAACCGGAAGCCACTCAGCCCCTTCGGGTTTCCCCCATTATTATTTTTAAAAACTCTCTCAGCCTTTTTGAGGGTTTAGTGCCCCGAAAACTGGGCCCATCATGTTTTAAGTGCAACCCTCCCTCCGAACAGGGTTTTGGGTTTTTTCCCAAAATTTCTCCATTCCGACAAATCTAAAACCCTCCTCTTTACACCATCCCCCTCACCAGCATTGAGGCTTCTAGGGTCTGCCCCTGGGGGTTTCCCCATGAGGAACGGGACACTTCGAAAATGCTACCCTTGGGAAATCCGGGGGCTTCAATCTTCTTCCTAACAAAACCCAATTTTCTTCCAAGAATTACCCTTTTCCCCTTTCCCCCATCATTGGGACCAACTTTACCATGAAACCCCTGGGTCCTTCCCGGGTTTTCTCTAACAAGCATCTAATTTCTGGATGTCTGCAACCTTTGCACCTGGCAGGCAAGTGACCAATACGGTTATCATTACTCATCACAAATCCATCCCTCCGTATTTCTAATTATAGAATCCCCTAGCAGAAGGAGCTACTCTCTCCTGCAGCCTGTTCTTCTACATGTACCTGATCCTGTATCTCATCAATTGTGATGAGGGAGAGATCCTCAGGTGGAACCAGTTGTTCTTTGGTGTGTGCCTCATGAGGTATGATGAGGGAAAGAGCCTCAAATTGATTGTGCAATATGAACTCTCTGAGCGATCCCTCGGCCTTCTACTCCTTTGAGTCACATTCCTCCGCACATCTACCTCCTGGGTTGGGAAGTGATTTCATCCTCAGAAGTGTCCCCTGTCTCTTCTTGGACCTGGATAGTCTGTTCCGCTCTGTCCAAGAACCGCTAAGCTCCTTAATATGTTGCTGGTTCGATATGCGGGCCTCTAGCTCCTGGACCTTCTCTTCTAATAGTGCAACCAGCTTGCACTTGTAGCAAGTGTAGTTTTTCTGTGCGTTTTGTCAAGATGACAACATGGCACAAGTATTACAGCTAACTACAGCTGCTCCCTCAGACTCCATTTTAATGAGTGCAGTATTCTGGGCCAGTGCTGCCTTCTTTCTCTTTTTCTCTCTCAGCAGTAGCTCTGCTTGGATTCACACACCAGGCTCAAATGCTGAGGCTCAAATGCTTCTTCAGGGGGGAAACACTTAGTGTAACTCCACCCCCAAGCTCAGTGGAAGGCTTAGTTTGGCACCACCCCTGCTTCCTAGCAACTTCCTTTGTTTGGCTGATTAATGGCTCTTTGTATTTAAATGAGCAGTTAAAGTTAGCAGAGGCAGAGGTAAAAAAAGAGGTCAAACAGCCCTAGCTGAACTGCTCCAACCCAGAAACTTACCAGTGCTGTCTTCTTTCTCTTTTTCTCTCTCAGCATAGCTATGTTGATATGCCTGAGCTAAACCCAGCTTTGCAAAAACCCTTCCTCCCGCCAGTGATGCCAATAGATGACTTACTGCTGGACAGGATATGAATGTTGCTGTAGAGCCTTATTAATAGTGCACTTATAATCTGCACAAATTGTACTGCTCCGTTTGCTTCGGGGGGGTGTCACAATTGGGGTTTCCCACTGAGCATTTGGTACTGGTTCTAATGTTCCCTGTGCAATTAACCAATCTAATTCCTCATCTATTCGGGGTTTTAATGCGAAAGGCACTCTCCGGGGCTTCAAGAGAATAGACAATGCCATTGGGTCAAGATTAAATGATATAGGTGGCCCCTTATATAATCCCAATGACTCATCAAACACACTCGGGTACTCTTGATAGATTGCCTCAACATTCACCTCCTCCACTTGATGGACACCCACTACAGTGATGCCAAGTGGCTCGAACCAATCTAACCCCAATAGATTTACACAATGTCCTTTCACTACAACAAGCCGTAGGAAGCCCCTGAATTTTAGATACTCCACTCGAAATGTCCCCATTCCCATTACTGGAACACGCTGTCCTTGAAAGTCCATCAGTTGAACTGGTAATGGTTCTAAATGCAGCTTCTCCTTTCCTGCACAAATCTGCTGAAAGGTATCTTCTGAGATTATTGACAAAGCTGACCCTGAGTCCACCTCCATTTCACATGGGACCTCCTGTATGGACACAGTCACTTTAATCTTCTTGCGGGTGCTCATTTGAACACTCTGAATAGGGACCGGATGTGAGTAATTTATAACAGAGTGACATTCTTCCACTTGAGGTCCTCTTCTCTGCTGTTCCCAAGATTTATGCTGTGTCTGGGGTTCTTTAAATCTACTAGCTCGGCAAGCCCAAGAAATATGCCCCTTTTCGCCACACACCCGACAATGTGCATCCCGAAAACGACAATGTCTTTTATCAATGGTTCCTCCACAAGTTGTACACCCATGGGACACTTCATTCCTTTTTGCCTTTACTGTCTCGGTCTGATGGACTCCTCCTTCCTCTTCAGCGTCCTCCCCCATACTCCCTTGTTGGATAGCCTCCGGCCTCTGTGGCAGGAGTAGGTTGCGTGCCATACGAACCTCACACGTTGATTGATCTGCAGCTTCTGCTGCTAAGGCTTCCTCAAAAGCCACTCTGAAAGTCAATTCTTGATTAGCAAACAAACGCATTTGCAGGTTCTCATCTCTCAGTCCACAGACCAACCGGTCTCTTAAAACTGTCTCTAAGTCCATGAAATTGCAATGCATTGCAGCCTGTCTCAATGCTGTAACAAATCCTGCAATTGTCTCCCCTTCTGCCTGGTCCCGTTTGTAAAATGCATGCCGGCAGGCTATCTCTGAAGGCTGTGGTGAAAAATGGTTCCTCAGCTTCTCTTTGATAACATTAAAAGGCGTTGTTTGCAGCTGAGCTGGTGCAATTAATGCTCTAGCAACTTCAAAGGTGGCCCTCCCACTCAGGCTAAAAAATGTTGCCCTTTGCAAGGCCAAGTCTGTAATCTCTTGGGCTGCTAAATAGAAGTCAAAACGTGTGATATAAGACTCAAAATCTTCTGCTGCCTCATCAAGTGGCTCAAATTACCCCTGCCAGTCATTCTCACAGTCACGTTGCTTCCTGGGTGGGGCACTGCCTCCTCAGCCGACATAGTCCATTCTTTCCTCGCAATAACTCATGGCTGTATCCCACCTTCGTCGCCAGTGTAGAATAGTGAGTTCACGAAACCCGGAGATCCATCAGCGTGGCTTTATTTCACAAGACGAGGACAGACAGATAAAAGCAAAAGCAAAAGACAACATACATGCACATTTATACAGACGTTGCCAGAAGGGTGGTGGTAAATTATCTGCAGCTGGTCCACCAACAATTAACCCACACTTCCCCAGCAATGCTATCTGTATCTCACTACATAGCAACAAATAAAAAAATAACGATATGCATAATGCAACAACAGATGAACTACACAATCAAACTCCGGCAAGGCAGATCAGGAGCCAGCAGACACAGAGCAACTGTCTAAGCTTGGGTGCAAACTAAAAATTAAAAGAATAATAAAACTTGGAACGCCTAGCCAACATCTCCTGCACACTGTCCAAGCAAGAACGGGAGACCTGCTGCCATTACAGCTTGGAGAGTGAGCCTTACGCACTTGACTGCCAACAATGATGCCACCCAGTTTGCTGGGGGATGGCTACAGATCCAACAGCCAGAAATGCCAGTCTTGCTGACCAAGGAAGCAAGCCTTCACTGTGAACCCGGCCAAGTCCTGTTTCTCAAACTGTTTCAAATGTGTTAGCTGTGGAAGCCATCAAGAAGAAGGGCCATTGAAAGAGATGGATTAGCCTTTTGCTGGCATGGGAGATCAGCTGGTGATGCCTCGACGCAGGATGGGTGGAGTGGCAGGATGAGGGTGTTCTCAGGCTGCTGAGCTGTGCTGCGGTGGCTTCCTGGCGATATCCAAGCTGGAGAAAGCAACCTTTGCTGTGGCAGCATTACGATTGTGGCCACCAGTGCTCGGGCTACCAGTTTCACCCCCAAGAGGTTGAGTTCCCTGGTTAGATGCAAGGAAAAGGGGGAAACGGGTTTGTTTTTTCCATGGCTTCATGAGACTAGGACTGGGGGCAAGGGTTTTCCCAATTAAAGGAAAAGAGATTCCTTTTGAACATTTTGGAAAACTTCATACAGTTAAGTTTTTTGGCAGTGGAAATTGCCACAAAGGGGTGGTGGAGCTCCTTCTTTGGGGGCAGAAGGGAGTCGGTGCCTCCCAAGGAGGGCCTGCCTTCTGTTTCTGCTGAGCATCCCTGGAAGCCACGTCTCCTCCACACACAGGCTGGCTTGGCCGGGAGAGGGAAATATTGGAGGAGGAATCCTTGCCTTTCCCGTGTTCTTTCTCTCTTGCCGCCTCCTTCCCACGTGCAAACCCCTTCCCCCTCCCCCTCCTCCCCCTCCCCGCGTGTTGACCTTTGTTCTGTCCCGGAGATCCCGGAGGGGGGTGGCTGGTCCTCCTCCCTCCCTCCCTCCCACGGCTCCTCCTTTCCTTTAATCTCTTGCCATCCCTGCCTCCTTTCGACCCCCCCCCCATGAAAAGAGTGAACATAGATCCACGAGTTACAAGGAGGAGCCCTTCCTCTTGACCTTCGTAGAAGAGAACCGGAAGTGGGGACCTCCTGCTACTTCCCCCCCTTTTCACCCCCACGTGGAGGCTGAGTGGGGTGTGAATCCCTCTCTCTTGTCCAGGACGTGGAAAGCGGTGGGTGCTCGAGGGGGGAGGCGTGGAGGAGGGAGGGGCGGCAAGGAGGGGGTTGGTGGGGTGTTTTCTCGACACCCCCCATTCCAACTACTAAGGGGGGGGGCAAAGGGGCTCCTCCGCGAAATGCAGGTTGCAGATCGCCCGGTGGGGTTGGCGGGGCTCAGCAGATGGTGAAGTTGGGGCTTTTCCTTCCGAGGAGGATGATTTTGCAAGGGGCAGAGATGTTTGCTGTGGGAGATGACTGGTGGTTCAGTTGGGAGGGCGAATGGTCAGATCCCACCTTTCCCCTTTCCTACTGCTTTGTGTAAGAAGGGAAGGAGAGAAAAGGAACGGGGAAGAGGAAGGGGAGAAGAAGTAACTTGCTTCCGGGTCTGGGTGAAAGACGTCTCTTGAGGGATCCTCTTGATTTCATAAGATCTTTGCATCGGATCCTTCCCCGATCACCATCAAATTAAACATCTCATTCATGTCCAAATATTACACAATAATAATCATGCACCCTCCAACGCATGGCTCCGCAGGGGTGTAAAAACATGGATCCATGGCACGGATCCAATTGATTTTATATAATTTTCCCATCCGATCTCTCAATCTGAAAATGCCAAACCATTCTTCCAGGCAAAAATCAAAGAAACAAAACAAACGACCAAAACGTGGCACCTTAAAGACTAGTATTATATTATTTTAATATAAGCATTTGTGGACATGATGACTTCTTTAGAAATAGTAGCAGAATGAGGTGTGCTGAAATATACAATTGAATATGTTTCATACCAAATATTCATTGGCTGTGGGATGTACAGTATACAGTGGTACCCCGACTTAAGAGCAGCTCGACTTAAGAACAATTTCATTGAAGAGCGGAAAACTGTTGGCATTTTTACTGCCGCCTTAAAAATTTTAGATATGATCTGTTCGACTTACATTTTTTCTTTTTTTCTTTTTTAACTTATTTTTCAATTTTAGATAGGTACCCGACTTAAGAGTAGTTCGTCTTAAGAGCATGCATTTGTAATGGATTAAATTCAGAAGTTGAGGTACCACTGTATTTACATGCATGATTTGGCTGTGTTGTTTTTGCCATATGTATTTTGTATTTTTTTTCTTTTAGTTTTGCCTGGAATTCTTTGCATAGACTAATAAGAAGAGCCATGTTGGATCGGCCAGAGGCCAATCTAGTGCAATTTCCTGTATCTTACAGGGGCCCCACCAAATGCCTCGAGAACACATGAGACTAGATATCTGTCTCCTGAACCACCCCTCCATCTGTTCCTTGAAGTACAGTGGTACCTTGTTATAAAGGAATTATTCGTTCCAATGAAATTATGTTAAGCAAATTTTCCTTTATACAAATTCCCATGGGAATGCATTAAAAATGGGTAATCCCATTTTTATGTTGTAACGGATTTTCCCCCATAGGCAATTATGTTAAGCAAATTTCTCCTATCTCCCAGAATTTTTATGTCGTACAAAATTTATTTTATAGAAGCTGTTTGTTATACAAGGGTCCACTGTACCTGTTTTAAAGACTGGAGATTGCACATGCCCCTCATGGTTTGTAACCTGTGAGGGACTTCTCCTCCAGGAATCTGTCCAATGCCCTTTTGAAGGCATCCAGGCCAGATGCCATCACCAACCTGCTGTGGCAGAACGTTCCACAGACAAAAAGCACGCTGGGTAAAAAGCATTTTCTTTTCTCTGTTCTCACTCTCCCAACCCTCAATTTGAGTTGATGCCCCTTAGTTCTGATATTTTGTGAGAGGGAGAAGAGCGTCCCTCTATCCACTTTACTCATGCCCTGCATAATTTTGCTTTATCTCCACTAAGGAGCTTTTTTTCAGACTAAAAAGCCCTAAATGCTGTAACCTTTCCTCATAAGGAAGGTGCCGCACCCAGTAAACATTTTAGTTCTCTTCTTTTAACTTTTCCAGCTCCACTGTGTTTTTTTAAAAAGATGCAGTGACCAGAACTGTACACAATAATCCGGGGGCTGTCTTACTATCTTTTTGTTCAAAGGCATTATAATGTTGGCTGTTTTTTTTTTCAATCACCTTTTGATGATCCCTGGCATTAAATTGGCCTTCTTCACTGCTGCCACACACGGGGTGCACAGTTTCATTGAGCTGCCCGCCACCATACCAAGATGCATTTCTGAATCTGTGTGCGGGTTCATGAAGATGGATTAAAGGTTCAGATGAAATAAATGGGTTGAATCCTTTGGTATGAAAAAATCTGACAATAAAGTTTTATTTAACATCTCACAACCTTGTCGGTCCCCTTCCTTTTTTTCCCCCGTAATTCTTGGTTACATGTGGGGTTAAAACGGGAACAGAGAAACTTGGAGATAAACAATCATTACCCTTTTTTATAACTTTTTTCCCAACGGATTAAACTTCCCCTTTGGCTGTGGGTTTAATACTTCTTCATTATACCACCAGGCAGGTTCCCTTGGGCTGGAGGCAGAGCTCGGAGGGGATGCTCCCATCCCCATCCCGGAAATCCATCCCGGGGGGTTGGGGTCTAGCTTTCTAACAGAAATTCCTCTCGGGGAATCTTTTCCTTTATTCACAGACTCACTAGGTCTAAGACCCATCAGAGACCTGGTATTTTGTTTTCCCCCCTTGTCCCCAGTCCTCTTCTGTCTGACACTCCTCTCCCTAACGATTTTAACGATCCTCCTCTCCCCTTCTCCTCGCGCTCCCCTTCGCCCCCCTTCCCAAAATTCCTTCCCCTTTTTTCGCCCCCCCCCCCTTGTCTGAACCCCTTTTTCTTTTATACACGCGGTTTTTTAAAAATTTCACCCCCCTTTTGCGGGGCCCCAAAATTTCTTGGATTTTTCTTTGTATCTACATCAACCTGAAAAACCTCCATGTTTCATCTTATTCATTTTTTTGGGTTTTAAAACTCCAAAAACCCCCGCCTGTGTTTTTCCCTTTTTTCCTTCATTTGTTTTTCCAATCTACCATCTCTTTAAATTTCTCTAAATTCTCCTTTTTTTTTAAAAATTCCTTGTTTTTTAGATCTTGGAAAATTTTTAAAAATTAACCCCATCTTAATCTCATTCCATAAATAAAACCTTTAAACCCGGTGGCAAGATAACATTCTTTAAACCTTTTGCTACTTCAACACCTTTTCCCTTTCCCCTTATCTGGTTACAATCCCCCTTTCCCTTTTAAACCCCCCAACACGTTTCCCCCTTTGGTTTTTTTCCATCCCCTTTTCCTTTTTTCCCTTTTTTTTATCCTCAGCAAACGCCCCCACTGACTCCTTGATCGTTTTGTTTTTTCCTTTTGTTCACACACCCCCCCATCAAGTTGGCCCGTTTGCGGGGTCGCCCCACTACCCATGGCCCCTTTCGGGAAAAATAATTTTCGTTAGAGTGTTTCCCCCCTTTTTTTAAATATTGTATATCAAAGGCATAGGGCCCTGTAGACTCAAATCCCCCCCGTGTGAGCCGCGGATTACAATTCTTCATTCTACTTAACCATTTTCAAGGGGCGGATCCGTTATTAGAGTAAAACGTGTGCCCAACAAGTAATTTTTGAAGTTCATTTTATCCCCCCAATTTTTACTGCAAAAGCCCCCCTTTTTTTATATTAAGTACTGAAAATTCTTTTATTTTTTATTTTTCCTGCTGATATAAAAAATTTTGGAAATTTTTCCTCCCCTTCATTTTTTTGAGCAAAACAGTTTCCTTTTCCCCCCTGTCCGAAGCATCTTTTTTGAAAATTACGAATGGGTAATTGTGTCTGGTCCCTTTAACTGACAGGATAGGGAACAAAAATTTTTTTTTTAAAACTGTCATAACCCTTGTTGCTCTTTCCACCCCCAAATTAAATTAAACTTCTTTTTTTTTTTTTCTTGTCAAGTCTGTTAGGGGTTTGGGGCCTAAAATTTTAAAAACCCCCCTTTAAATAAAACCTTCTATAGTATCCTGCTAATCCCAGGAATTTTTTGAACTTCACGTTTTGTTTTTGGTATCGGCCAATTTGGACAATTTATCTACTTTACATTCTTGGGGAAATTTTTTTCCCCTTTTTTGAAACCTTAAAGCCCAAAAGTCTTTTTGGAGTCCTAGTTTATTTTTACATTTTTTTGGATTGACTCTTAATCCTGCTTCCCCCTAAGAGGGGTAAAATTTTTTTTCCAAATGTTGTAAGTGTTCCCCCCCATTTTTCTGCTATAAATGATAATGTCATCTATATAGGCTATTTTCAAAAAAATTTAAAGGGAAAACCCCAACACTTTTTCCATTAAAACTCTAAAAAAGTTTTGTTTCCCGCACCATGCAATCCAAAAGGCATGAACGTAAAATTAAAAAGCCATTTGGTGTTGCAAAGCTTTTTTTTCTCTTTAAACTTCTTGTTTTAACGGGACCTGCCAGTATCCTTTAGTTAGGTCTAGACGGGGAAAAAGGGCCCCCCCCCCTCCAAAATTTTTCCAGAACATCGCAATTCAGGGATTGGGGGAAGCATCAAATTTTTGGGTTTTTTTGTTTTACCCTTCTAAAAATCTAAAACAGAATCTTACTGTGCCATCTGATTTTGGTCCCCCCTACTGGAATGGCTGCGCCCTGGGCTTGTAACGGTTTTTAATGTTTTCCCCGGGGCTAACATCTTTTCTACTTTCCCCCTTAATGATGGGTATTAAATGTTTGGGCCTTTGGGTTTCCCCCCGGTCCCCAAAATATTTTTCCTGGTGGAGTTTCCAATTTTATGTTCTGTCCACGTTGTTTTTTCCCCGGTCTAAACAAAACACATCTTTTAAATTTTTTTCCCGGGAATTTTTTTTCCCAAAAACTCTACATTTTTTTGTCTTGTAAATTTTGGGATATTGTCATCCCCCCCCTTTTCATCACCCCCCAAACTGGTCCAAAAAAGTCATCACTTTCGAAAAAAATATACACTTCCCCTCTTCCCACATTTTTTAAAAAATTTAAAGTGGGATATGCCTTGTTTCCTTTTTCTTTTTCCCGGTGTCGATTTCGTAATCTACATTATTAATTTTTCCCTTTAAAATTGGGAAAAAGGGCCTTGCCATTGGGGGAAAAAATTTTTATGGTCTGACGGGGGTAATAATAATACCTTCTGTTTTCCCTTTTTTAAAAAACTCACATTTCAAACCTTTTTTTTCATAAACCCACTCTTTTGTTCCGCTGTTTTTTTTCCCTTTTTAATTTTGTGTTGCCAAGTCCCTTACTACTTAAGTCTATCTCTCATTTTTGATTTAAAATGTTTTTACTGTACAAATTCCATCTTTTCCCCCTTCCCCTCGTTCTTTTATGGAAAATCCAAATCCCCCTGGGGTTGGATCCTATAAAAGTTCAAAAAAGGAGAGTAAACCCGTAAAATGACTGTGGAAAATTCCCCCTTATAGCAAACATTAAGGGTTGCATCTTTAAGTGCCATTTTGAGGGTTTTTCATTAAAAATGATTTTCCCCTTTTAACATTTGTTTCAATGCCCCTTATTAAACCTTTTCTACAAACCATTACATTGTGGATTTTTTAAAACCTTTGGGCCCCGTAAGGGTTTTTTTGATGTCTAATATTTTCCAATTTCTTTGATTTTTGACTAAAAGGAAATTTTTTCCCTTTTGATAAAGTCAAATTTTCCCCTTTGGGAAACCTAGTTTTAAAAAAACCCCTTTTTAAAAACTCTCTAGCTAAAACTTTTGCACTTTTTTAACCGTAGGGGAAATTGCCCCCCGGGATACTTGTGGCATAATCAAATCAAAACTAATACATGCTGTGCCCCCCCTCCCTGATTTTTTTTTAAAGGCCAATGTATTTTAATCCGTTTTCCCATCAAAATTTTTTATCTATCAAAGGCTTTGGGGCCCGGGTTTCCCCCCCTTTTTGGGGTTTTTGGGTTTGGGGTTTCTTTTTGCCCTTTTTTGTGCATTTTTTTCAATAATTTTGCACGCCCAAAATTTATTTTTGGGCCCCAAAAACCCCCTTTTTCCT
This sequence comes from Phrynocephalus vlangalii, assembly GCA_037367305.1. Classification (NCBI taxonomy): domain Eukaryota; kingdom Metazoa; phylum Chordata; class Lepidosauria; order Squamata; family Agamidae; genus Phrynocephalus; species Phrynocephalus vlangalii. The sequence goes on along the minus strand of JAWVWN010003666.1, from coordinate 52,479 downwards.
TTAAAAACCCGTGCAAAACGTTTTTTCTAGTGCTAAATGTCCTGACACAGGGACATAAAATGTGCTAACATTAATATCAACTCCCCTTTCCCCCATGTGGGACAACCAAACTGTCTTTTCCATTTTTTTTATCTATTTTTGATATAACAAGCCTTTCCGCCTTCCCCACCCCCTTTTTCCCCCTTTTGGGGGGTTTATTTTCCTTCCATCTGGGGGGGCCCCCCCAAATTTTTTCCTAATGAATCATTTTTTTTTTTTGCCACATTCTCAAAACTTTCCCCTTTTTTTGTTTGGGTTTTTAAATTTTTCCATTTTTTGCATCACCCTTTCCCAATGGTCTTTTTTCCCGGGGGGGACCCACTCCGGAGCAAAGGGCATCCTGAGACGATAAAAATTTAAATTTAACCCTTCCCAATCTCTTCCCAATAAAACATTTTTTTCCCCGGCAAATTTTGGTAAAAAAATCCCTACTTTCTTTTTGTAAAGTTTTTTTTTGGGACTTCTATTTCGCCCATGTAGAAACCAAAATGGCTTTGCATCGCCAGAATACATCTAATTTTTTTCTCATCGTCTAGAAATATTTTTTTCTTTTTCTCCCCACTAACGTTTTTGTCCCAAAAACCCCTACCCAAACAATCCCCTTTTTTGGTTTTTCCCCTTTTTTTTTTAAAATCCATTTCCCACCCTCGTTTTCCTGTTTTCCGATCCCCATCTCCCAGTGTTTCTCCTGTTGTCCCCCCAAAGGGACAATTCAGGGGGGGGGGGAAATTTCCCGTTTATAATTTTTTTTGGGGGCCGCAATTAAAAACATAGGGGTTTCCGGGTCCTTGGGGGGCTGCCCCGCGTCCCTGCCGCCCCTTCCATCTTTCCCCCCAACCGATACTCCCGTTTTCCCCTTTTCCGTTTTTTTGGGGTTTTCTTGCTTCCTCTCCTTATTTTTTTACCCCTTTTTTTGCGCTGTTTTTCTGGTACCGGGGTCTCGTATATGGGCGTCGCCTTTTTTATCTCTTTTTTTTCTCGTTTAATTTTTTATCTCGCGAAAAATCGCTTTTCCCTGTCTGCCGCTTGAGGGAAAATTTTCCAGAAGTAGACAACAGCCCCCCTAGCGTCGATGGTTTGATTCCTCCCCCCCAAATTTTTTTTAACTGAGGGGGGTTTGCCGCCCCTGGGGTAATTTTTTCTATTACAAATTTGATCCACGGGGCGTATCCATTGTTTTTTTTCTCTGGTTGCAACCCTTTTAAAGACGTTTTGGGCCCCCATTCTATATGCTAATGGCCGGGGTGTTGTCCTGTTTTTCAGCCTTTTTAATTCTCTAAAATTTGTCCTGAAGTTTTTTGCCGAAATAATTTTACGTTTTAAAAAAATGGGGTTTTTTTTACTTTCTCAAAGTTCAAAGCATTTTGTGGAAAACCCAATGCATCCACTACTGTTTTCAAGTTTTGCTGTTTTAAGCTGGAGTGAGAATGATAGCCCCCCCGATCTTTCGGGGCCCAATTTTTTGGCTTGCGCGTTCTTTCAAATGTATTTCAGATAAGTTTTTTTATGTCATCATTCTCCCTCATTTTTTTTACTTTCATAGGGGGAATTTTTATTTCTGTCGTGTTTTTTTTCCAAGGGTATTTTTTTTTGTTGCTTTTTTTATCCGATTGTTTTTCCCCCTTTTTTTTCCTCGTCATTCGAAAAATTTAAATTTTTTTTGTTTTGTTGTACTAACGTATCTATCATCCGTTCTTGTCCCCTGTATTGTTTTCTCGGAAGTGCTTGGTTTTTTTCGTCTATTCTTTTTTTTAACGTATTTTTTCCCCTTGGGCGCCAAAAAGGCGGGTTCATGAAGAAAGGATTAAAAAGGGTTTAGATGAAAAAAAAATGGAGTTTTAATCCTTTGGTATGAAAAAAAAAACTGACAATAAAGTTTTTTTTAACATCTCACAAACCCTTTTCGGTCATTCCAATTTTGTAAAATTCTTGGGGTTTCATGTGGGGGTTTTTAAAAAAGGGAAAAGAGAAACCTTTTAGATAAACAATCATTACCTTTTTATAAAATTTTTTTCAAACTGATTAAAAAAATTCCCCTTTGGCTGTGGGTTTAATACTTCTTCATTATACCACCAGGCCCGGTTCCCTTGGGCTGGGGGGCAGAGCTCGGGGGGGATGCTCCCATCCCCATTTCCCCCATCCCCTCCCGGGGGGTTTTTGGGGGGGGGGCTTTTTAACAGAAAAATTCCTCTCCCCCCGGGGGAATCTTTTCCTTTAAACACAGACTCACTAGGTCTAAGACCCATCAGGACCTGGTAGTTGTTTTCCCTCCTTGGGCCCCAGTTCCCCCCTTCTGTCCCGAAAAATCCCTCTCCCTAACGATTTTTAAAAAGATTCCCCCCTCTCCCCCCTTTTCCTCGCGCCCCCCCCCCCCCCTCTCGCCCCCTTCGAGATTCCTTCCCCTTCTCCCCCCCCTCTGTCTGAATCCCCTTTTTTCTTTATACACGCGGGGTTATTATTTTTACCCTCCTTTTTCTTTGGGCCCCAAATTTTCTTGGGGTTTCTTTGTATCCCACATCAAACCCGAAAAACCTACAAAGTTTCAAACTTATTCATGTTTTCGGTTTTTAACCCCCTAAAGTCGCCTTTGTTATTCTTTTTTTCCTTCACTTGTATTCCTGAATCTTTCCATCTCTTTGATTTCTCCCAAATTCTCCCCTTTAGTTTGAATCCTGTTTCTTTAGATCTTGGCAAATATCAATTAACCCCCTCTTAATCTCATTCCAAAAAATGAAAAACCTTTTAACAGTTTGGGAAGATAACATTCTTTAAACCTTTTGTCCCACTTCAAAAAGCCTTTTCCCTTTCCCTTTTCTGGTTACTATTTTCCCCTTTTTTCCTTTAACCTCCCAACACCTTCCCCTGGTTTTCCATTTTCCTTTTTTATTTCCCCTTTTATCCCCCAGCAAACGACCCACTGACTCCTTGATCGTGTTGTTTCTCCTCTTGTTCACAAAACGGCCCTGGACAGCTCAGAATCCATGTTGATAGATAAAAGTTTTGAATTTTTTTGCCCCAATATGCACTTATTTATATTTTCCAACATTGAAACACATTTGCGATTTCGCAGCCCTTTCTCCCAGTTTAGAGAGATCTGTATGCTGCCTTGTGTTTTAAAAAGTTCAGGGCCTTTTTTTAAAAAAAGGGTCTTTTTTTAAAAAAAAAACTTTCCCCCTCCCCTATGTGACTTACAGACGAATGAAATGGTTCGTTTCAACAAAACAAAACAAAACACAATTTCGTTTCATCCGTAACAAAATGCTGCTTCCTTGTGTTTTGTTTCATTTTCTTACGTAACGACATGACGGAACAGACTTTTTGTGTGTGTCCAAACTTAATAGACAATATCCACCCATTCACCCAAATCCACATGTCTGTTGACCCTTTAAAAGAATTCTAGAAGGTTTGTGAGGCAAGACATGCCTTAGAGAAGCCATGCTGAGTTTCCCTCAGCAAGGCCTGCCTTTCTATGTTTCTTTTGAACGAGGCTTTCCACCATCTGTAGTAACCAGCCTGTAGATTCCTGGGTCCCACCTCCTTCCTTTAAAAAAAAATGGAGGTAGGGCAAAAACTTTCAAAACAATTCTGAAGGCTATGCTGCCTCTTGTAGGTTATTTAGAAAAGAAACATCAAACACAATTTTATGAATTTGACAAAAACACAAATTTAGAATCCTAACCTGTTCCTTTTCATTCTGACTTTGGAGGTAAAAGAGAATTGACCAGAGGGATTCTTTTGCTGCCATGGGGGATACCTCCTTGTGTGCTGCCCTCCTCATGACATCTTCACTCTTTTCTCAACCAGGAAAGAAACGCGAGAAGCTGAATTCTATAGAGACATTCACTCTGTCGCCGGGAAGAACCCAGAGTGAAGCAAGAAAAGAATAAAATGGACACCTACAAGTATGAGAAAGGCAGAAGGGAAGCCAGCAAGTGACAGAAGAAAATACCTCTGTGGCTGTTTGTGTTCTCTTTTCAGTCCAAGAAGGACACAAAGGAAAAGGAAAGGAAAAACATCCCATTGGCAGTTTGCCTCCCATCGGAATAGACGTGGCCGAATCCAAGCAGAAGAAGAGCTAATTCTGTAGCTGGAACCAGGAAAAAGCATCACTATGAACAGAAACCATACAACACATGAAAGGTCCCTGAGAGAGAAGGAACAGCTTAAATGTCTGCAGTGTGGAAAGAGCTTGAAAGAGAGTGCTGCCCTTGGTCAACATCAAAGAAATCACACAGAGGGAAAACTGTATGAATGTGTACAATGCAGAAGGAAATTTAGGCACAGAAATTCGCTTTTGTCACATGAAAGAACTCGCACTGGTGAAAAACCATATCAATGCATGAAATGTGGAAAGAGCTTCAATTACAATAGTCATCTTAGAACACATCAACGAACTCACACTGGGGAGAAACCATATAAATGTATGGAATGTGGAAGGAGCTTCAGTGACAGCAGTGCCTTTCGTTTACATCAAAAAATTCACACTGGGGAGAAACCATATAAATGCATGGAATGTGGAAAGAGCTTCAATCAGAATAGTAATCTAAGGACACATCAACGGACTCACACTGGGGAGAAATCCTATAAATGCATGACATGTGGAAAGAGCTTCAACCAGAATAGTCATCTTAAGTCACATCAACGAAGTCACACTGGGGAGAAACCATATCAATGCATGGAATGTGGAAAGAGCTTCAGGAACTGTAATGACTTTCGTAAACATGAAAGAATTCACACTGGGGAGAAACCCTATAAATGCATGGAATGTGGAAAGAGCTTCAATCAGAATAGTAATCTTAGGACACATCAGCGAACTCACACTGGGGAGAAACCATATAAATGTATGGAATGTGGAAGGAGCTTCAGTGACAGCAGTGCCTTTCGTTTACATCAAAGAATTCACACTGGGGAGAAACCATATCAATGCATGGAATGTGGAAAGAGCTTCAATCGGAACATTATTCTTAGGAGACATCAACGAACTCACACTGGGGAGAAACTATATAAATGCATGGAATGTGGAAAGAGCTTCAATTACAATAGTAATCTTAGGACACATCAACGAACTCACACTGGGGAGAAACCGTATAAATGTATGGAATGTGGGAGAAGCTTCAGTTACAGCGGTGCCTTACATTTACATCAACGAACTCACACTGGGGAGAAACCGTATAAATGTATGGAATGTGGGAGAAGCTTCAGTTACAGCGGTGCCTTAAGTTTACATCAACGAACTCACACTGGGGAGAAACCATATAAATGTATGGAATGTGGAAGGAGCTTCAAACAGAATAGTAATCTTAGGACACATCAGCGAACTCACACTGTGGAGAGACCATATTAATGTATGGAATGTGGAAGGAGCTTCAGTGACAGCAGTGCCTTTCGTTTACATCAAAGAATTCACACTGGGGAGAAACCATATCAATGCATGGAATGTGGAAAGAGCTTCAATCGGAACATTAATCTTAGGAGACATCAACGAACTCACACTGGGGAGAAACCATATAAATGCATGGCATGTGGAAGGAGCTTCAATCAGAATAGTCATCTTAGGACTCATCAACGAACTCACACTGGGGAGAAACCATATAAATGTATGGAATGTGGAAGGAGCTTCAGTGTCAGCAGTGCCTTTCGTTTACATCAAAGAACTCACACTGGGGAGAAACCATATAAATGCATGGAATGTGGAAAGAGCTTCAATCAGAATAGCAATTTTAGGACACATCAGCGAACTCACACTGGGGAGAAACCATATAAATGTATGGAATGTGGAAGGAGCTTCAGTGACAGCAGTGCCTTTTGTAGACATCAAGGAACTCATACTAGTGGGAATCCATAAAAATACAGGAAATAGTGAACGAATTTTGTGAACATGTTTGGACTATGGAAAAAAGTTATGCTAACAGAGACCTTGCTCACTATGAACGACGTCATCAGTTATGTAGAGTGTAGGATGAATGCTTATGGAAAGCTTATTAAACTTACTTAGTTCACACATATAGAAAGTGCTCCCAATGTAACGTGGAATGTAGGAAGGCATTCGGTCAAGGGAGAAATGTATTTGATATCAAAAGAAGACTACTAGTGAGAATCTGAAAAGCTTTATGTGCCTGGAGTAGGGTTATCCTAAAAGACCTATGGTGTCTTGATCCCTTTGTACTTTCAGAGAAAGCAAAACTCCTAGATGGGCAATATGTGATTGCTTGTTATACAGCCACATTTTTCTTGTGTAGTGTATTAATGAATGTTGGGGGGGGGGGGAATAAGAAGAAACAGAATTTTTACAAAAATCTAATTGAGTTTTTATAAATAGGACAACAAGCTTATCTGTCTGGAGTCATTGTCTGTAGTTAGCATCGGCTGTCATCCTGTTGGATTCAGTCTAGTGTAAAGCTAACCTATCATTTTGAATGCAAGTAAATGCATGTAGATGGGTACCGCCCTAAAAAGCGGGAAGGTAAAACAATGTTTGAGCTGCCTAGATGCCCTAAGCACATCCGATCTCACTTGATTTCGGAAGCTAAGCAGGGTCAGCCCTGGTTAGTACTTTGATGGGCGACCACCAGGGAATACCAGGTGCTGTAGGCGCCTGGAGTAGGAACTGCCAAGCCACTCCAGTACTCCTGCCAAGAAAACTCCCTGGACATGGAGTCACGTAGAGTCGGTCACGACTGTAACGACAAAACACACACACACAAAACAATGTTTCCTTGAAGCCATGCCGGCCACGTGGCCATGGACCTGCACAACATTGGCTCTTCAGCTTGAATATGGAGATGAGCACCACCCCTAGAGTCAGACAAGACTAGCATGCACACAAGCTGCACCAGCCAATGATGGTAAGGTGTTATCCTGAGGCCCTCCATGTGCCTCATTGTGAAGTCTGTTGTGCACCAAATTGTGACAATAGATGGAGGAGCAAACTACACACACACCGCAGAACTTATTATTGTGTCCTTCAATTGCCTTTATAGATTTTTTTTAAATTTTTTAATAAATTTATATACCGCCCGTCTTCCCCAAGGAACTCCGGGCGGTTTACAAAATAAGAAATGCTAATAACTACTATTAAGTAAAGCAATTAAACAGTTTTAAAACAGTTAAACACAGGTAACCAAACTAAGCGATAAAGAATGGCTTTACAGATGGCGGGGGGGGGGGGACCAACTTCAGTCACCAAATGCCTCCCGGAAGAGAAGAGTTTTTAATGCCTTCCGGAAGGCTGGCAGGGACTCTGCTAGGCGCACCTCTGCTGGGAGATGGTTCCACATAGTGGGGCCAGCCACAGAGAAGGCTCGGGTGCAGGTGGATGTTCTCCGAGCCTCCCTGGGCGTGACCACACACAGCATGTGCGCCCGCAACAACCTAATCGGACAGGCCAATGTTGATCGCTGGTCGATCCGCTTTGTCAGGTAGTCAGGTCCTATGCCATGGAGGGTTTTGTAAACCAAAACCAGGACCTTGAATCTGATTCCGGCCGAAACGGGCAACCAATGCAGGCGGGCCAGAACTGGGGTGATGTGCTCGAACTGACGCACACCCGCCACCAGTCTGGCCGCCGCATTCTGGACCCACTGCAGTCGTCGAAGGAGAGTCAAGGGCAACCCCATGTAGAGTTTTATGAGTTTTAATAATGAGCCACCAAATCAATTAAGATTTATGATAACAGTTTTCAGGGTTTTCTAGGGAAATAGCACATCAGAAGCAGTTTACCATTTCCTTTTTCTAGGGTCACCCAGGGACTGTGCATTTTTACCCATGACAGGACAGGCAGACTGTTTTCCCCGGAAGCACAGAAGGGGAGGGGAAGAGGGTCCTTTTTAATGTTTTCAGTTTAAGAGTAATATTTTAAGACAAGACTTCAAGTTCTTCCTCAAAGTGAAATGGAAATTACCCCTCAAGAGAAGGCTCAAAAATCATCTTAAAAATGTACAACAAGGAAAGCATGGGAAAAGAGGGACAGTTTGGGTGGAGAGTAAAATATATAGGGGCATGGTGGCTCAGTGGACTAAGGCTTCTGAAAAGTGTCAGCTGCAAAGTCAGCAGCTCAGTAGTTCGAATCCCGGGTTCCACACAGTGGAGTGAGCTCCCACTGATAACCTCAGCTCCTGCTAACCAAGCAGTTTGAAAGCTCCTGCCAACCTAGTAGTTCGAAATAGGTCAGAGATGTCCAAACTTTGGCCCTCCAGATGTTTTGGACTGCAACTCCCAGAATCCCAAGCCTATATTGCCAAGGACAAAGGACTATGGGAGTTGTGGTCCAAAACATCTGGAGGGCCAAAGTTTGAACACCACTGAAATAGGTACTACCTTAAAAAGTGGGAAGGTGAAACAGTGTTTCCTTGCAGCCATGCCAGCCACATGGCCATGGACTTGCACAACACTGGCTCTTTGGCTTGAATACGGAGATGAGCACTGGCCCTAGAGCTGGACATGACTAGCATGCATGTGCGGGGGGAACCGGAACCTTAAGCTTTTCGAAATATATAGGGAACGGAATCAAGAGCAGTTGGGGAGTCGTGACAAGAGTGCTGGTCATAGGTAGAGATGGGCACGACTAGGGAAAATGACGTTTTTGAGTTGTCGTGTGTCAGAGGCGGCCCGTGTCGGCTCGTTTCCTTTTTTCACGAAACTTTGCCAAAAAAAGTCGTTTCGGTTTTCGCTTTTTCGTCTGTCGTTAAACTGGTTTGGGGAGGTAGCGGGCTCCTGGAAGCACCTCTTTTTTGGGGGGTGGGTGCCTCCTATCCTTACCCGCTAGGATAGGAAGGGAAAGCAGGCTCCTGGAGACCCCTCATGGCATGGGGGTCTCCTCTCCTCACCTGCTGCTGCAAAAGGGCATGCATAGCCATATGGATATGCATACCAGTTGCAGACTATGAGACCAGTGGACTGGCAGAAGCCAAAGCCATAGGGTGATGCCTAACGCTCTCACACCCGCTGTGTCTCACAAAGAAGGGAATCATACTTGCGTAGTGCAATGCAAGTAGATCTGGCTTAGGGTTAAGACGGGTTAGCGCAAGGGCTAGGGATAGGCTAGTTACTGGTGAGGTTAGGGTGGGGTAGTGGGGTGCACCTCTGGGTGCCTTTCTGACCCACTAAGAGGACAGTGTACTGTGGCGTATGGGTAAGGAATCAAGGATTAGGGTTAGGGTTAGGGGGCTAGGGCAGGGTTTAGTGGGCTTTTTGGCACATCCCAGAAGTCTCAGTGGCCAAGTGGCCATGCGATTGGTGGGATGGCTCCAAAAATTTGCATGGCCCACTCCCACATGGCCAGTCGGCCAGCCCATCATTGCGCAGGTGTAAAAAAAATAAAAAAATAAAATCAATGGAGAGAGGACAGGGGAGGAGACATTTAGTTGCAAGAAAAACCCACTGCTACTGTAAAAATTCTGGCAGTTTTAGCAATAGCATTAGCAATTTTAGCATGTTTCTGTGGTGCTTGTGTGTTTTTGGACCACGATTTCAAAAAAAATATTGCGGTCGCCGCCCCATTTTGGATCCCCCGCCCGCACCGCATGGCATGGCGACTCGAGTCCGGCTGCCCAGGACAGGAGAGGGGGGGAGGCTGGGACCCCCCCCCCCAGAAACCACCCCTCTGGTAGGTGCCCTGAGCCCTTACTCAGGCAGGCATATTTTCGCCTGCTTTTTGGCCCGGGAATAGGGGGGGAGTTTAAAACTTTTTTTCTGTGCCGTGCCGCTTCCGTTTGAATTGCGGCGGCCGGCGGCGAGACTCGTCCGGCTTGTTGCTGCGAGCCTGCGGCGAGTCCCACCACCAGAGCAGCCCAGGACAGGACAGGACAGGAGGAGAGGGGGGGAGGCCGGGGACCCCCCTCCAGAAACCACCCCTCTGGTAGGTGCCCTGAGCCCTTACTTAGGCACGGCAGGCATATTTCCGCCTGCTTTTTGGCCGGGAATCGTTTTTTGTTTGTTTTTTTACTTTTAAAAACTTTTTTTCTGTGCCGCTTGGCATCGCGGGATCGCCGCGATGCCAGGAACGACCACGACAAATCAGACCCAATTATTCTTTAGTCGGTTCGAGTTCGAGTTCTGGCGGAGTAATTCCCGTTTCCTTTTCCGTTCCATAACGGAAACGGGAATTCCGCTAAGTCGTGCCCATCTCTAGTCATAGGGAAAGGAAATAGAAGTGGGGAAGAGAATCTGTGGGCTGGGGAATGCATCAATTTTAAATTACTTTGTGAGGCTGCAGAGCATGAGTGGTGAAGCAAGAAGCCTTGGAAGTCACCTGCGCAGTAATAAGCATGGTGGGACATAGTGTGAATTGTTAAGCTGAATATTAAGTGTACGTTTCGGTTGTATTAGACCAGTGGTTCTCAACCTGTGGGTCCCCAGTTGTTTCTGGACTGCAACTCCCAGAAGCCTCCTCCACTCAGTGTGCTGGAAGGGGTTTCTGGGAGTTGCAGTTCAGGAAAATCTGAGGACCCACAGGTTGAGAACCACTGTATTAGACCTTATCTGAAGAATGTAGAGAAACAGACTTAACAAAATAGCAGCATAGAAAATGGTTAGCTACCATTGGTCAATTATGTCATGTGACATCTAGAAGCTGTGAGAAGAAGATGAGAAGACAGAAGTCATTATTATACTGATTGTTATGCTGCTGATGATCTTAGGATTGCTTTGAGCAATGGAGCTCACTGCAGTTAGGTAGAATAGGAAAAGTTAGCTTAGGAGAAATCTTGAATATAATCAGTTAGTCAGAATGACTTAGATTTTATTATTTTTAGGGAAATAAAACTATGATTGAGATTTGTTAAGGTTTTAATATTTTTTGATACCTTTTGAATTCTTATTTTTTGCATCTCACTTCGGGTGGACCTGGCTTTTCCGGGAGGCATTTGGCGACCACTAAGTATATATATTTTTTTCTTTTCCGTCCCGCCGCTGCCTAATGAATTTTGTTTTGCTTTGTTTTTTGATGTAGTTCTATGAGAATATCGTGCTTCTGTTTTTGTTTTGTTCTTTGTTTTTTACTCGCTTTGTTATCTTTGCTACTGTTGTAAACCGTCCGGAGTATATAAATATCTAAATAAATAAATAAATAAATAAATAAATAAATCTTAAGAATAGAAAATAAAATACAATTTTTGAAAAGTAACGTGGCCTTTTCTTTTGAAAAGAACCTAGAGTATATCAGAAGGTGGAGATATTTGGAATATTTTGCTTCAGAGAAAAGGAATTCTCTTTACTTTTGAACTCGGCCAGTACGACTCCCTTTTGATTTACCATGCATCAACTTACTAGGGAATGTCTGTGAGGATTCTCAGTCATCCAGGTGAGTTTATCTGGAAGTTGAATAATGGCAACCAGACTTCTTGAGAGATCAAAACATTTCACTACTCATCCAGGCAGTTTCATAGGTCTGAGGAAAGTTAGTGGTGAGTCCTTTGTTTTATAGTTTACCTTGATTTCACACACCGCAAAACCCAATTTCCATTCACTCCATTTCTTATACTGAATGCTAACTCTAGCCAACTTTAATCTGATTGGATCAGTTCCCAAACCTTATAATGAAATAGTTCGACCTTCAAGTACATTTCCCTTTTCTAATATGTCAGAATGAATGATACTTATTTGAGCACAGCTATGCAGAACTCCCAGCTACCTAGATGCTCTAAGTACATCCGATCTTGCCTGATTTCAGAAGCTAAGCAGGACCCGCCTTGGTTAGTAGATGGATGGGAGACCACCAGGGAATACCAAGCTGTAGGCACCTGGAGTGTAGGAACTGGCAAAGCATTCCAGTGTTCCTACCAAGAAAACTCCATGGAAAATGAAGAGTCTGTCACAGTGGTAACCACACACACACACACACACACACACACACACACACACACACACATCCAGGAGTCCCTACATTAATATTTTATCTCCTGATTTATTTAGTAACTCTTGGACTGTTCTGGTCAAGTCACATTGTAATACTTTATTCTCAGCTGCCTCTGAGCACCCTGCCAACATCTTTTCCTAACCCTAAGCATGCAACCAAAGAGCAGAGATTAAACATAGCAGTTTAGCAAGGCATGGATTTCTGCAAACCAAGTGGCAGAAACCAGAAAAACAAAGCCACACATTCACAGGAACCCTTACCCTAACCTTCATTTCTTCAAAAACAATTAAACATATTGTAGCGTGGGGTTAGTGATTCAGCAGTGATTTCAGCTCTGAGACAAAGAAGGCTGGAAACAACTTCTAGTGAACAGCTCTTTAGTCAAGGAGAGACAAGACTGGGGACTAGGGAGAGGAGGTTACATCTATAGGGGCCGGGACTGGCTAGGAAAAGATACATTTTGGAGGGAACAATTACAACCAATCACAAGGCTGCCTTTTGGCGGGAACCAATAGGATTGAAGATCCAAATGCAGCAACTATAATCAACCAATAGGCCTGTTCCCTTTTGAACAGGGAGGCAGTTACTTCAACCAGCAATTACAGATCAATACACAACACCCCTCCCCCCCGGTGGGCACAGCACACGTAATCCTTTAGATATTGTGGGGCCCTGTGACTTGTAGTTGATCTCCTGACTACGGGTGTTGCAGAGGCTTCAGCAGGCAGTGTCTGTGGTGGAGAGTCTACTGTAATCGTTTCGTCTGACACGGAGGGGGTTTCAGACAGCTCAGTGTCCCTGATCTGTTCCTTGGTGCCATGAGGACCTGCAGGAGTAGATTCATTTGCTGACGCCACTGGTACCTGCATTCCTGCAGCATCTCCGCTCTGGTCTTGCAGCTGGGACTCATTAATGGGGGTAGTGTCACTCTCAGGCTGCAATTCACCCATACCGGTACCAACTCTACTGGGCGCTCTGCGCCTCAGTTGGTCCACGTGCCTATGCCAGACCCTGCCATCTTCAATGGTCACGTAATAAGAGACTGGCCCAAACGCTCTGGTAATCACCCCTGGCACCCACAGGGGACCTCTGGCATAATTCCTCACCCAGACCAAATCTTCAGGAGCAAAATACCTTGTAGAGTCGCTCTCTGCCTGTGGAGGTGCTCTAGCCTTGTGGTTTGGCATTTTGTCTGGGTGGACATAGTCCAGCACCGTTACCAGTCTTCTACCTAGAAGCAGCTCTGCTGGCGACTTGCCCGTAGTAGTACACGGCGTTGCATGCTGCAAGAACAACATTCGGGCAATGCGCGTTGACCAGTCACCTTCCATCAAGCCTGCAAGGGATCCTTTGGCTGTCTGCACCATGCGCTCAGCCTGCCCATTGGATGAGGGATGAAAAGGAGCTGAGGTGACCCCTCTTATGAAATTATCAGCCAGAAATGCCCTGAATTCTTGGGATACAAAGGCTTCTCTATTGTCTGAGACAATGGTCTCGGGCAATCCATGGGTTGCAAACAGCTGTCTCAGCACCTTGATGACTGCAGCTGATGACATGCTGGGAACCATAGCCACCTCTAACCATTTAGAATACGCATCAACGATAACCAAAAAAACCTTTCCTTGGAATAGCCCAGCAAAATCTAAGTGCAGCCAGCTCCAGGGAGTCCGGGTCTGCTCCCACCAGTGGACTGGTGCTCTGGCCACTTCTGTGCGTACTTCCTGACATGCCTTGCACGTCTGTACCCATCGTTCAACCTCTTGGTCCATCCCAGGCCACCATACATAGCACCGGGCCAGCGACTTCATCCTGACCATTCCCGGATGCCCCAAGTGCAGTGTATCCAGAAACCTGTTTCTCTGTGGTGCTGGGATGATTACCCTCTCTCCCCATAGGAGACAGCCCTTATGCAGGGATAGCTCATGTTGCCTTGTTGCGTACGGTCTAAATTTTTCCTCATGCGGGCCACCTGGCCATCCCCTCCCCACCAAAGTGAGCACATGGGAGAGAGCGGGATCTTTCCTTGTTCTCTCAGCTATTTCAGTGGCAGTTACAGGGCCCCCCGGAAGTGTTTCCAGCATCATCACTCGTTCAGCTGGGGCAGGATCTGCATCGAACACACCAGGAAGGGACAAGCGACTTAGTGCATCAGCGTGGCACAACCTTTTCCCTGGAACATGGGTCAGGGTGTACTGGAACCCATTCAGGAATATAGACCATCGCAGCATTCTGGGGGAGAGAATCTGTGGCGTCTGTTTGTTCGGGTGGAACAATCCTAACAGAGGCTTGTGGTCAGTTTCAAGGAAGAAGTGGCAACCGTATAAATAGTCATGAAACTTTTTAATCCCTGCCACTATTGCCAGGGCTTCCTTGTCAATTTGTGCGTAGTTGTGCTCCGTTGGTGACAACATACGAGAATAGAACGAGATGGGCTTTTCTGACCCATCCGCTTCCCTATGGCTCAGCACAGCTCCCAGCCCATACTGAGAAGCATCACATGCCAGAACAAGAGGTTTCGACTCGTCATAATGAGCAAGGATGCTCCTGCTAGTCAGCATGCCCCGCAAGGTGTCAAAAGCCTTCTGCTGTGCCTGAGCCCAACGCCCCACACTCTTTTTCTTCAATAGTTTATGCAACGGTTCCGCTATTGAAGCTTTCTGAGGTAGGAATGAATGGTAAAAGTTAATAAGTTCCAGGAATGACTGTAACTCTGTCTTGTACCGTGGGCGTGGTGCCTCAGTAATGGCTTTAATTTTAGAGTCAGTGGGGTGGATGCCCGTTGCATCAATTTTAAACCCCAAAAAATCCACAGATGGCACCCCAAAACTGCATTTTTCCTTTTTTAGCTGCAGCCCCACCTCCTTAAATTTGAGTAACACAGCACGGATACGCCCCACTAGTTCCTGGGGGTCTTTCCCAGCGATAAGAACATCATCAAAAAATGGCAAGACCCCTGGCTGACCCCTTAACAGGCGCTCCATTAGCCCTTGAAAAATTCCTGGAGCCACACAAATTCCAAACTGTAACCTGTTCACTCTGAAAGCCCCTTTGTGCATTACGATTGTTTGTGCTTCCGCAGATTGCGGAGTCACTGGCAGTTGTTGGTAAGCTTGAGCCAGATCAAGTTTGGTGAAAATTTCCCCCCCAGCCAATTTTACCAACAGCTGTGAGATGACTGGAATGGGGTATGAATTTCCCCTGAGTGCCTTGCTGATAGTACATTTGTAGTCTGCACAAATTCTCACTTCCCCATTCGCCTTAAGGGGTGTGACGATAGGAGTCTCCCACTTAGAAGAGTCCACAGGTGAAAGAACTCCCTGTTTGACCAATTTGTCCAGTTCCACCTCAATTTTTGGTTGCAGCGCAAAAGGCACTCGCCTTGGCTTGAGTCAGATTGGAGCCACCCTGGGGTCCAGCTCAAAATCAATTGGAGGCCCTTTATAACAATCCAGCTTTCCATTGAAGAGTTCAGCAAATTCTTGGCTTAACACCTCACCCAACTCTGGGGAAGTTTGGACTGAGTTGAGCCCTGATATACTCAGCCCCAAGTCAGGAAACCAGTCAGTACCCAAAAGACTGGGGCGACTCCCCTGTGCAATCACCAATTTAAGCACGGCCTGTTTCTCCCGGAATTGTACCCTCACAGCACACATTCCTAGAATGTGGATGCGGCCCGCCGTGTATGATTGCAAGGTTGCTGGGAATGGTTCCAGAGAGGGGAACTTACCCCCAGGGAAGAGCCCCCTTGCAGTCTGGTCTGAAACAATGGTGAATCCAGATCCGGAATCCACCTCCATGTCGCACAGTCGACCTTCGATCTTCACTCTGATGGATGGTTTGCCCTGCGCCGGAAACTGCACGATCTCTCCGTTGATCTCTGTGAGATAATTGCAGTCGTCCAGGAGATGAGTCGTGGTGGATGATCTGCAACACGTTGATCTAGGTGATTCCGTTGTTGCAGCTGCCACTGACCAACAGACCCGGCCGATGTGTCCTGTCTTACCGCAAGCCCTGCACATAGCATCACGAAAACAGCAGCTCTTCCGCTCATGGTGTCCGCCACAGCCTGTGCAAGCGCCTCAGCGATCTTTGGGCCGTGCATCCACCTGACGCACCAACTCGACACCACGGACTGGGCTCTGGCTTGGACTAGCCTCTGGCTCATCCATGGCATGGGCAGCCTCTACCCGCAGCTTCGTGGTCTTGCCACTGGCATTGAGCTCTTCCTGCTCATAATTCTCTGTGGCAGAGGCCTCTTTCAAGGCGGAGGCAAGGGTGACATCTTTCTTTGCCACAATGCGCCTTCGGGCTTTTTTGCTGCAGAGCCCCCCAACAAATTGATTCAAGAGAGTGTCTTCAAGATTTGGGAAGCCACAGTGCTGAGCAAGCTCCCGGAGTCCTGCCAGGAATGCAGCCAGAGATTCTCCGGCTTGCTGCTGCCTTTTCTGGAACTCCATCCGCCAGGCCATCTGGGTTCTGGTTGGTGCCAAGTGGCTTGTCAGCCGGGCGAAAATGTCTGTGAGTGCTGTCTCACTCAGCTTTGCTGGGGTGAGCAGTGCCTTGGCCAAAATGAAGGTCTCCCGCCCACAGCAACTCAGGAACGTGGCCCTTCTTTTGCTGGCATCTGTGATTCCTTGAGCCACCGTGAAGAACTCGAAATGCTCAACACAGTCCTCCCAAGTGTGAGGCTCGGACGGCTGGAAGGGCTCCAAGACCCGTGGACTTTCCATTCTCCAGGCGGGCAGGGTCGTCTTCTAGCCAGCAGGTGAGTCTTGTCTCTGCTGCAATCCGGACTCTGAATCAGCGTGATGAGCCACTGCTACTCAGCATTCCGGATCCCACCTTCGTCGCCATTATTGTAGTGTGGGGTTAGTGATTCATCAGTGATTTTAGCTCTGAGACAAAGAAGGCTGGAAACAGCTTCTAGTGAACAGCTCTTTAGTCAAGGAGAGACAAGACTGGGGACTGGGGAGAGGAGGTTACATTTATAGGGGCCAGGACTGGCTAGGAAAAGATACATTTTGAAGGGAACAATTACAACCAATCACAAGGCTGCCTTTTGGCAGGAACCAATAGGATTGAAGATCCAAATGCAGCAACTATAATCAACCAATAGGCCTGTTCCCTTTTGAACAGGGAAGCAGTTACTTCAACCAGCAACTACAGATCAATACACAACAAAACATGCATGCAACATTTGCCAAGACCCCAGAATCCCCAAGAAAAACTAGCAATTGAAACCAAATCTTAAGCATGGCATGCCCCCCACCCCCATTTTGGGGGCAGCAGCAATGTGTAGCCTGCTTAATTACAGTACAGTGGACCCTGGTATAACAAACGGTTTGTATAACATAAAATCTGTACAACATAAAAATTCTGGAGATGGGAAATTTGCTTAACAGAATCGTCTATGGGGCGAATCCATACAACATAAAAACGGTCGCTATTAGGGAATCACTCTGTTTTCAATGTGTTCCTATGGGAAATTTGTATAACGGAAAATTTGCTTAACATAATTTCATTTGGAACGAATTAATTCCTTTAGACAAGGTACCGCTGTACCTGTAAAGTTGGAGAGCTGATAGCATGGGAGACTTACCCAACAGATGGCCTTGACTGAGTGTCCTAATCCTACTTTTGGGAGTGTGGTCTGGGGACACCTAGAAAATCTTGAGGATGCGTTTCTCTGCTTTCAATGTCATTGATAGATCATAAAAGCAGATGAGGAAGAATACTTGTTTATTGCTTTTAGTTCCTCTGAGTCCTGCCCTTGTTTCAATTCTCCTTTTGAGACTGCTCTTAAGAGATTCTTTGGCTCCTAAAGCCTGGGTTGAAACGTACGCAGTGGACTGCCTTCCCTTTTGGAAATAACACTGCGCTAATGGGGGGGTATCTTTTATCGTAAGGATCTATCCCCTCCGCCTCTCCCTTCATTCATGAAAACAAGAGACATGGGCAGAGCATAGAGCTAGGAATAGCGTAGAAGAGTCTCCCCTCTCCCCCCCTCCGATTTTCTCGTCGCAAGAAAGGACTGGAGGCGGAAACGCCTCCTCCTCTTTGGGGGGGGCCTCCGTGGAAGGCGCTTGGAGGGTTGGCCTTCTCTCGCGGACCGAGGAGGGCGTCCCAGGTGAGGAATATTTGCGGTGTGTATGTGTTGTTGTTGCAGGATATTTGGCTTTCAAAAGACCCCCACCTCCTCTGGGCGTGCATTGCAGGAACCTCTGGGAAGAGGGGTCTTCCTTTCGGGGTCTCCGATTTGGGGGGTGGGCAAGAGGTGTGGGGTGTTTATGGGGCGGGGAGGTGGGGATCTGGGAAGCCGAGCGACGCCTCCCCGACCCCCGTGCCAGTTCCTTGCAAGGCGCCCCTGCCCGGGTGGGTGGGAGTCACCCTGGGTTTTCCTGGGAGTGTAAAATAAAAACCCTGTTGGACCCCCCCACCCTCCCGCCCCGATCCCTGCAGGCACCGCTGGGTGTAAAAAAGCAAGAAGAGGAGGACAGGAAAATGTGTCCCTCCTTGCTCTCTTCCAGCCCGAAGGAGTCCAAAGGGGACCCACCGGAGGAATCGCTCCCCGCTTGGGCCTGCCTTGGAGAGGCTCCTCTAAGAAGGCGACCAAGTCCTGGCCTGGCGAGCGTAAAAAGGAGGAGGAGGAGGAGGGTCTGCAACGAGGGAGGGGGCAGAGGAGCACAATGGAGGGGGCAGAAACTGGATTTTTTTTGGGGGGGGGGGAACTGATCCAGGCAGCTTGCCAGCGATCCTGATGGACTTCAGAACGTTGTACGTTTTGGGTTTTTTTGCTCTTATCTGAATGAAACAACCAGATCCTGAGATTGGGATCAAGGGCAGCAAGGGGACACCCACCAGCTTTACCCAATTGGCTCCGGAGCCTGGTCTTTGTTGCTTCCAAACATAGCAGGTATTTTCCTGGAATTAAGGCAGGGCAAAAAAAAAAATTATAAAATAGTCCCAAGAAGCCAATGGACTTGCCTTCAGTGGATGCTTTCGGTGGGGGCTGAAATGGACACACACACACATCTCAACTGGACCTTGTCCCAAATTCTCTTTGCTGCAACAGCAGAGGAAATTTTCTTCCCGGCCACTTGGCCCAGAGTCCACAATTGTCAAGCACGGGGAGACTGCTTTAAGTCCAGACTGATGCTTTCCTTTTTCTCCAAGGAACAGGTGTGAAGGAGCTGATCCATCCATGCACTCCTGTGGACCAAAAGAGAAGAATTGAATTCCAGATCCCTCAACATTTTTAAGGTCAGTGAGAGGCTAAATATTTTGGCTAAATATCAGGAAAAAAACTTCCTAACTGTTAGAGCAGTATGGCAATGCAACCCACAACCTCAGGAGGTGGTGAGTCCACCAACACTGGAGGCCTTCAAGAGACATTTGGACAACCACCACCTGGCAGATCTCCTTTGACTGGTATTCCTGCCTGGAGGAAGGGGTTGGACTTGATGGCCTTGTACCCCTTCCAACCTCCCTGTTCTATGATTCTATGACGAAACCGTTGCGCAAAGTCGACTATTCTCGGATCCCACAGTCTAGCTCTGCCAGCCTCTCCTCTTTATTCCAGCTTAAAACGGTTCCTTAAAAATCATTGAGTTTCCCTGGTGGTGTTGGGGATTTGAACCCAGGTCACATGACTCCCAGGCTGTCTGTCTATCCACCTGTCTTTCTGGATCCATCAAATAACAGACCCACCCATGTGAAACAGCCACAAGCTTCACAACTGAGAATATTGCAGTTATCCTAAAATGGGTCAAGTGGTCAGGAGGGGGCCCTTTGCACAAACTGCCTTACAGGCCAACCCGAGTACAATTTATAGAAGTGTTATATCTAGGTTCAACATACTGTGGTACCTCGACTTATGGTTGTTCCGACAATTCAGTGGTACCTCTAATTATGAGTTTAATCCGTTCTGGATGCATGCTCGTAAACAGAACAATTTGTAAGTAGAGCAGCGGTTCCCCCTAAGAATGCATTGAAACCAACTTAATCCATTCTGGAGGGATAGGTTTTCAATGCATTCCTGTGGGGAATGCTGTCCCAACCCCCTTCAATCAAGGAGCATTTGTGGAGGTTACCAGCACTGCTCTCCACTCCACAACTACAGCTGACTTTGACAGGTCGGACAGGTGTGGAGTGGAGTGGAGTGTTTGTTGCCCATTGCCACTTCCTCCTTCTTCTTGATTGCTTTGATCTCTGCAAAAGAGATCGAAGCAAACAAAAAGGACAAGGTGGCCATCATGCCTCCCTTCCAACTCACCTGGGCTGCGCGGACATGCACCAATCCCAGGGATTGGGGCAATGGGGAAGGCAAAGCTGGGCAAGGCAGGCCGGTGAGGCGGCTACGCAATCCGCCTCCCCGACCCCACCTGCTGGCCAGCTGGATGGCGCTCACAAGTAGAGGAAACCACATCTAAAATTCGTAAGGCGGCAGTTTAAAAAGTTGTAGGTTTTCCCACTCGTAAGTTGTACAGTACTCCCCATTTATTGCCAGAGTTTGGTGCCTGATCCACACCGCGATAAAGGAACTTCCACGAAATTCAGACACCTCAATAAACTGACCTTGGGCTGCTCCTGCCGGCTGCGTTTCCAAAGAGAGGTTTTTAACCCCTTCCTGACACCTCAGCAAACCTTGTTGCCAGGAGCTGAAGATCTGTTTGCTGAGGTGTCAGGAGGGGATTAAAAACTTCTCTTTGGAAACAGCAGCCGAGCAGCCCAATGTCAGCTTGATGAGGTGTTAGGGGTTGGGTAAAAACCTCTCTTTCCAAATGCAGTCGGCAGGAGCAGCCCCAGTTCTGTTTGCTGAAGTGTCAGGAGGGGTTTAAAGACCTCTCTTTGGAAGCAAAATGAAGACACCTCAGCAAATAGACCTGGGGCTGCTCCTGCCGGCTCTGCTTGCAAAGAGAGGTTTTTAACCCCCTCCTGACATCTCAGCAAACGTTGCTAGGAGCTGAAGGTCTGTTTGCTGAGGTGTCAGGAGGGGATAAAAACCTCTTTTTGCAAATGCAGCCAGCAGGAGCAGCACTAGGTCTGTTTGCTGAGGTGTCAGGAGGGGGTTAAAAACATCTCTTTGGAAGCCTGCTTCTCTCAAGAAAAAAAACCACAATATACTGAGACCGTAATATATGAATCACGTTGTGGCGGGGGACTACTGTATTTCTCATATGTACAGTCACTTGTAAGTGGAGGTACCACTTATACTTGAAAAATAGTCATATGGAGGAAGGAGCAGGCTCTGTTGTCAGTCACCCCCAGAGTGCAGGATACATACCTGCTGAATCCGTCATACATTGGCTAGGCTGGCGAGAGCTCTTTCCCTCTTGCTTTGGCTCAAAAGCACAACTGTACCATGAAATCAGTAGGGTTTTTTTTTAAAGTGGATTGTTATGTATTATTGCTTACACTGAATTTTTTGTATCATGCTTTCCATTTTTAGATTTCCATCTCCCATAGTGGCATTCCCCCCCCCCCCCTTTAATTGTTAGCTTATCGTCCTTTGCTTTAACATTGCCTTTCTCAATGATACAGGAATCCAGATTTGAGCTCAAGATTGAGAAAAGCTTCCTAAATCTAAAGAATCATGAGAATGGAACCAATGACTTTGGGAGTGCTGAGCACACCATGGCCAGAGACATTCAAGCTGAAATTAGGCAACCATGATTTGCTGTGGATGATGCCATTAATCAAGGGGTTCTCCCTTGATTCTCCAATTGTGTCATTTTAATTCTTTTTCTCTCTTGATTCTCCGATTGTGTCATTTTAGTTGTTTTTCTTGAAATCAGATTTATAGAACATAAAACCCCCAAAAGTAATTATTATTTTAATTCCTGCCTTGCACATTACTCACTATTGCCTGCAGTGACAGTATATAATAGTGAAAAAACATAGAATTAAAATATTAGCATTAAAAAAATCTTATGATGCCCAAGAAGATTTGTAAGAGTCTCAGAGATTGATATTAGCCTTATTATTCACCACATAGTCAATCTGAAGAAATGTACTTCACAGTTTTGAGCTGTGCATAAAATGATGCCAGCAATCACTCGGCAAGATCTCAGACTCTGAATCTTTGTAAAAAGCTTGCTGGAGTTACATCACCAATGATCTGGAATAAAGGAATAAAGGGGCAGATCTTGTCTTGGATCATCAACTGACTAAGGGACAGGAAACAGGGTAGCACTAAATGGACACTTTCCCATGAGGAAGGAGGCAAAGAGTGGGGTCCCCCAAGGCTCAGTACTGGAACCCCTGCTTTTCAAACTCTTCATAAATGATCTAGAAGTAGGAGTAAATAGCAAGGTAGCCAAGTTTGCTGATGACACTAAAATATTCAGGGTAGTAAAAACTGAGAGAGATTGTGAGGAGCTCCAGAGGGATCCATTGACAATGGGGGAGTGGGCAAACCAGTGGCAAATGAGCTTCAATATTTGTATGTGCAGAGTGATGCACATTGGGGCAAAACACCCAATTACATTTATAAACTGATGGGGTCTGGACTCTCTGCAACAAACCAGGAAAGGGACCTTGTTGTCCTGGAGGACAGCTCAATGAAGGTGTCAACCCAGTGTGACGGGCAGTGAAAAAAGTGAACTCAATGCTAGGGATCATTAGGAAGGGTATAGAAAATAAGTCAGCAAGTGTCATTTTGCCTCTTTACAAATCTATGGTGAGGCACCATCTGGAGTGTTGTGTACAGTTCTGGTCACCATGCCTCCAGAAGGATATTATGGAAATGGAAAAAGTGCAGAGGAGAGCAACCGGAATGATTCGGGGACTGGAACACCGTCCTTACCATCTGCGGCTGCAACAGCTGAGCCTCTTCACTCATGAACAATGGTGCCTAAGAAGTGACCTGATTGAAGTTTATAAAAGTCATACACAATGTGGACAAAATAGATAAGGAAAAACTGTTCTCCCTATCACACAACACTAGAACTAGGGGGTACTCCATGAAACTTATTGGTGCTAGATCTCACACTGTACACTGTATTGGTTAATTGGCGTGATTGCTTATTTTATCAGTTATTTTTGTATGAGTGTTTTATGTAGTATTTTTATATTATTGTATTTTGTTAGGTTCTGATTGGTTTTAGGCTGTGGGGGTTTTTTGTATTTGGGGAGTCACCTTTGGGTGACGTCTGTACACCGCCCTGAGTTCCCTATGGGGAAAATTGGGCGGTTAATAAGTGTAATAAATAAATAAATAAATAAATAAATAAACAAACAAACAAACAAACAAACAAGCAAACAAACAAACAAGCAAAAGTACTTTTTCACCCAGAGGATCACTGGTCTCTTGAACCCCCAGCCAGAAGAAGTGGTGACAGCTGTCAGCCTTGAAAACTTTAAGAAAGGATTAGAGAAGTCCATGGAAAACATGGGTATCAGTATCTATCATGATGGATGCCTAAGGACAACCTCTCGGTTGGAGAGAGAGGCAGGATATCTCTCAATGCCATTTGCAGGGAATCATAAGCAGATGAAGACATCTCCTTGGGAATACCCTGAAGCAAATGGTGAGCCACTGTGTGAGACAGAATGCTGGACTGGATGGGCTGTGGCCTGTTCCAGCAAGGCTGTTCTTATGGTCTGGTCTAGCAAAAATGTATTTCCCTATTTTTAAAATTCTGAATTTTGTCTTTGCATGACTGTCCAAAATTTATGTTAGCACCCACGATTTTCCACTTTTTCTCTTGCATCCATAGCCTAAAATAGAGAACTTCTAGTCTAGACCAAACGACTGAGGACATGCTTTCAGATTTTACTGTTGAAGCTATATAGAGTCATTTTGAAAAAACAAAACAATTCCAAAGGATTTGCTGTCTCTTGTATTTTATTTAGAAAAGCACATTGGAAGCCATTGTATGAATTTCACAAACAACATGTTATGGATGCTGACTTGGTGCTTTTCCATCTCATCTTGGAGGTAACAGGAAATTGAGCCACAAGGATCTTTTTGCAGCTGTGGGGTTCCTTTCTCTTGACAGGTGAAGTTCCTTTCTCTTGACAGGTGAAGATAAAACAAAAACTTTGTATTTAATCATAGAATCATAGAGTTGGAAGAGACCTTGAAGGCCACCCAGTCCAACCCCCTGCCATTCAGAAGTGCTGCCTGTTCCTCGTGCAGGACCCGCCAGGCAGGCAGTGCTCAGAAGTCTCAATGAGTGGATGAGGCGATGGTGTTGAGAGGAGGGCTTCAGATTTGTCAGGAACTGGAGAACATTTTGGGACAAGCCAAACCTGTCCAGGACGGATGGGTTGCATTTGAACCATGATAGGACCAGATTGCTGGCACTCAACCTCAAAAAAGCTGCAGAGCAGCTTTTAAACTGATAACTAGGGGGGAATCGACAGGAGCTCAGTGGCATCCGGTTCGGAACACCTCATCCTCAGGGAATGAGGTTGGAGAGCATAGAGAATCAAATAGAGATGACATAGCAGGTATTAGCACTGGGAGAATAATGGAATGCAATAGTTTGTCCACTGAAAATAAAAGCTGTGGGAGGAAAAGAACAAAGCAGCAGCTGTTGTTGCGGGACCCACTGTACAGGTGCTTCTATGCCAATGCTCGAAGCCTCCAAGCAAAGATGGGAGAACTTGAACATTTGGCAGCTAGGGATAACATCGAAATAATAGCCATAACAGTAACATGGTAGAATACAGAGAACCATTGGGATACTGCAATAAACTCTATAGAAGGGATAGAGAGGGGTGGGTTGGAGGGGGAGTGGCCATCTATGTCAAAGAAGGGGTAAAATCCAGCAGAGTGGAGATTGACGGTGGGTCTGATTCCGCCATAGAATCACTGTGGGTTAATTTACCAGGTCCAAGGAGCAATGTGATAGTTGGGGTATTCTGTCGTCCACCAGATCAAAAACTTGAGGGGGACCTTGAAAAGAGGAGACAAATCATGGAGGTGTCTAAGAGGGACAGGTTAGTAGTGGTGGTAGTAGTAGTAGTAGTAGTAGTAGTAGTAGTAGTAGTAGTAGTAGTAATAATAATAATAATAATAATAATAATAATAATAATAATAATAATAATAATAATAATAATAATAATAATAATAATAATAAAAACTTTATTTTTATGCCGCCTTTCTCCCCAAAGGGACCCAAGGCAGCTTACAACAAATTCAGAAAAGTACAATAAAAGCAATACAGTATAAAAACAACAGAATACCTATAAAATACTATAAAATACTGTACAATATAATACAATAAGAAATAAGATTAAAAACAATATCTGCAGCAGAGTTTAAAAAGCTCTCCAGCCAATAAGACTAAAAAAGTAAGATGTTATAAAAATTTGTAAAGGCTGGAGGCTAGAAGGCTTGCCTAAATAAGTAAGTCTTAAGGCCTCGCTTGAATATTTCAAGGCAGTTCTTAACTCTAAGGGGAGGGAATTCCATAGTATCGGTGCCACTACTGAGAAGGCCCTATTTCTTGCCACCACCCCTCGCACTTCCTTGGGTGGCAGTGCTCGTAGAAGGGCCTTCTCCGATGACCGAAGGGGGCGGACCAGATTATATGGAAGTAGGCGGTCTCTTAGATAACCTGGTCCTGAGGTGTATAGGGCTTTAAAGGTCATAACCAGCACCTTGAATTGGGCCCGGAAACAAATGGGCAGCCAATGTAGTCCCTGACAGATGGATGGCCTCACACTCCAAAGAAGCCTGTCCACATCCTCAGGCTGTACAAGCTGAAAAGAATCCCAGAAAACTGGACAGACAGTTGCCAAGGGGGCATCAACAGACATAAATGCTAATGTGGCAGCCAAGTCATGTCGAATCCAAGCGATTTTATCTGCAAAGTGTTTGGCAAACTCACCACAGCGGGAGGCCATGTGTGCTTCTTGATCCACTGGGTGGGTGGGTGGGGAACAGATGGACTAGGCCCCGCACCACACAAAACAGTCCCACTGGGACTGTAATCATGGGAGATATAAAGGAACACAAACTCTGGCAAAAGAAACGTAAGAAAATGATAAGAGAGGCAAAGAAAGACTTTGAGGAACGCATGGCTAGCAATATAAAGGGAAATAATAAAAGCTTCTTGAAATATGTTAGAAGTAGAAAACCTGCCAGAGAACCAGTTGGCCCTCTGGATGGTGAGGGAGGAAAAGGGGAGGTTAAGGAAGACTTGGAAAATGCAGAGAAATTAAATGAGTTCTTTGCATCTGTACATGACAGAAGACCTTGGGCATATTCTGCTGCCTGAACGGCCCCTCTTGACTAAAGAATTAAATCAAATACAGGTTAAAAGACAGGATGTTTTAGGACTAATTGATAAATTGTAGATTAGCAAGTCACCCAGATGGCATCCACCCAAGGGTTATTAGGGAACTGAGAAATGAAATTGTAGAACTCTTAATGGTAATATGCAACTTGTCTCTTAAAACGGCCACAGTGGCGGAGGACTGGAGGATAGCGGATGTCACACCAATTTTTAAAAAAGGAAGGAGGGGGGACCTGGAAAACTACAGGCTGGTTAGCCTTACGTCTGTCCCAGGGAAGATGGTGGAAAGACTCATCCAAGAGAAAATCTTAAAACACATAGAAGAGCAAACCTTGCTGAGAGAAAATCATCATGGCTTCTTTAAGGGTAACTCTTGCCTGACAAACCTTTTAGAATTTTTTTAGAAGGTCAACAGGCATGTGGGTGAACTGGTGGATATAGTCTATCTGGATTTTCAGAAGACTTTTGACACAGTCCCTCACCAAAGGCTGCTGAGAAAATTGCACAGTCAGGGGATAAGAGGGCAGGTCCTCTTATGGAATGAGAACCGGTTGAGATCCAGGAAACAAAGAGTAGGTGTCAATGGGAAATTTTCACAATGGAGAGAGGTGAAAAGTGGTGTGCCCCAGGGATCTGTCCTGGGACCGGTGCTTTTCAATCTATTCATAAATGACCTGGAGACAGGGATAAGCAGTGAGGTGGCCAAGTTTGCGGATGACACAAAACTTTTATGTGCAGGTCCTCGTATAGATTGGTATAGATTGAGAACTGGTTGAGATCCAAGAAACAAAGAGTAGGTGTCAATGGACAATTTTCACAATGGAGAGAGGTGAAAAGTGGTGTGCCCCAGGGCTCTGGCCTGGAACCAGTGCTTTTCAATTTGTTCATAAATGACATGGAGACGGGGAATAAGCAGTGAGCTGGCCAAGTTTGCGGGTAGCAAAAACCAGAGAATATTGTGAACAGCTCCAGAAGGATCTCTCCAAACTGGGGGAATTGACTGCAAAATGCCAAATGTTTTTCAATGTTGCAAAATGTAAAGTAATGCATATTGGGGGGGGGATCAAAACTTTATCAACTCATGGGTTCTGAGCTATCTGTGATGGATCAGGAAAGAGATCTTGGTGTGTCGGTGGACAGCTCCATAAAGGTGTCTACCCAATGTGTGGCAGTGGTGAAGAAGGCCAATTCCATGCTAGGGATTATCAAAAAGGGGATTGAAAATAAAACAGCCAACATTATAATGCCATTGTACAAAACGATCGTAAGGCTGCACGTGAAGTATTGTGTACAATTCTGGTCACCACATCTCTAAAAAGATATAGTGGAACTGGAAAAGGTGCAGAAGAGAGCAACTAAAATGATTACTGGGCTGGGACACCTCCTTTATGAGACAATTAAACATTTGGGGGTCTTTAGTCTGGAAAAAGGCGCCTGAGGAGAGATATGATTGAGACATAGAAAATAATACAGTTCATGAGTAAAGTGGATAGAGGGACACTCTTCTCCTTCTCACAAAATACCAGAACTAGGGGACATCCACTCAAATTGAGGGCTGGGAGAGTAAGAACAGACAAAAGAAATTTTTTTTTACCCAGCGCGTTGTTAGTCTATGGAACTCCCTGCCACAGGATGTGGTGATGGCATCTGGCTTGGATGCCTTCAAAAGGGGATTGGACAGATTCCTGGAGGAAAAGTCCATCACAAGTTACAAACCATGATGGAGATGTGTAATCTCCAGGCTTAAAACCAGGGTACTTCATGGGCCAGATGCAGGGGAGTGTTATCAGTAGACAGATATCTAGTCTTGTGCACTCCCAGGCCGATTTGGTGGGGCCACAGTGAGATACAGGAAGCTGGACTAGACGGGCCTTTGACCTGATCCAGCATGGCTGTTCTTATGTTCCATACATCTACCTCCTGAGTTAATGAAGTGACTTCTTCCTCAGAAGTGTGCCCTGTCTCCTCTTTATCCAAGATAGTCTGCTCAGCTCTGTCCAAGAACAGCTCAAGCTCCTTGGTTTGTTGCTGGTTAGATATGCAGGACTCTAGGTGCTGGACCTTCTCTTCTGGTACCGCAACCAGCTTGCACTTGCTCCAAGTGTAGTTCTCCATGTGGTATGGCAAGATGACAAACGTGGCACAAGAAAATAACTTGGAAGCTGCTGGGAACAGGTATTTAAAGGTAAAACTTAACCCCCTGAATCACTGTAAGCACAGGAATTAGTCAGAAGCTCCACCCCTCTTGGCCGTGTTCTTACCATGTGCTCACTCTATTGTTCAGCAAGCTTCCTCTCTCTCTGCTGCTCTGGAAGAAAATAATTGGAAGCTGCTGGGAACAGGTATTTAAAGGTAAAACTTCGCCCCCCCAAACACTGTAATCACAGGAAGTAGTCAGAGGCACCACCCCCTTCATCTGTGTGCTTGCCGTGTGGTCACCCTATTGTTCAGAAAGCCTCCTCTGCTGCTGCTCTGCAAGAAAAGAACTTGGAAGCTGCTGGGACCAGGTATTTAAAGGTAAAACTCCACCCCCTCAATCACCGTAAGCACAGAAGGTAGTCAGAAGCTCCACCCCCTTCATCTGTGTGCTTGCCGTGTGCTCACTCTATTGTTCAGCAAGCCTCCTCTCTCTCTGCTACTCTGCAAGAAAAGTGGTGTTATCACTTCTCTTGATGTAGACAGTATGCTTTTGTTGATGCAACCAAGAATCGCATTGGCTTTCTTGGCCACCGCATCACATTGCTCTGTCCTTAGCCTTGTGTGCAGCCCTCCTCATGGCATCTTTTCTCTTTTCTCAACCAGGGAAGAAACGAGAAAAAGATAATTATATGGAACTACTCCATCTGTCACTGTAAAGAGCCAAGTGTGAGGGAAAGAAAGAAGAAAATGAACACCTAAAAGAAAAAGGCAGAAGGAAAACCAGCTAGTGAAAAGGGAAAATATTTCTGTTGTTTGTGAACTCTTTTCAGTCCAAGAAAGACACAAAGGAAAAGGAAAGGAAATATGCCCTATTGACAGAAAGGGATTCCAATGTGCCTCCCATCTGAATAGTCCTGTCCGAATCCAGACAGAACAGGAGCCAGTTCTGTACGTGGGACCTGGAAAAAGGATCACTTTAAACAAAAATCATAGATCATGTGAAAGGCACCTGAGAGGGAAGGAACAGTATCAATGTCTGCAGTGTGGAAAGAATTTCAAACAAAGTGATGCCCTTAGTCAACATCAAATAACTCACACTGAGGGGAAAATGTTTGTAAGCAGACAATGTCGAAAAAACTTTGGTCTGAGAACTCAGCTTTTGTCACACAAAAGAACTCACACTGGGGAGAAACCATATAATTGCATGGAATGTGGAAAGAGTTTCAGTCAGATTAGTCATCTTAGTAAACATCAAAGAACTCACACTGGAGAAAAAACATATACATGCATGGAATGTGGAAAGAGCTTTAGTAAGAAAGGTAATCTTCAGACACATCAAAAAATTCACTCTGGGGAGAAACCCTATCAATGCATGGAATGTGGAAAGAGCTTCAAACAAAAATGGTCTCTTTCTTTACATCAAAGAACTCACACTGGGGAAAAACCATATAAATGCATAGAATGTGGAATGAGTTTCAGTCAGAATTGTCAGCTTAGTCGACATCAAAAAATTCACACTGGGGAAAAACCATATACATGCATGGAATGTGAGAAGAGCTTCAGAACTAGCAGTAACTTTCATAACCATCGAAGAACTCACACTGGAGAGAAACCATATAAATGCATGGCATGTGGAAAGAGTTTCAGTACGAATAGTATTCTTAGTGGACATCAAAAAACTCATACTGCAGAGAAACCTTATAATTGCATGGCATGTGGAAAGAGTTTCAGTCAGAATAGTCTTCTTAGGAGACATAAAAAAAAATCATACTGGGGAGAAACCATATAATTGCATGGAATGTGGAAAGAGCATCAGATATAGCGGTAACTTTCATAACCATCAAAGAACTCACACTGGGGAGAAGCTGTATAAATGCATGGAATGTGGAAAGAGTTTTAGTCAGAATAGTAATCTTCGTCAACATCAAAAAACTCACACTGGGGAGAAACCATATAATTGCTTAGAATGTGGAAAGGGTTTCAGTCAGAATAGCCATCTTACCGAACATGAAAAAATTCACACCGGGGAGAAACCATATAAGTGCATGGAATGTGGAAAGAGCTTCAGAAATAGCAGTGCATTTCATATACATCAAAGAACTCACACTGGGGAGAAACCATATAAATGCATGGATTGTGGAAAGAGCTTCAGAAATAGCACTGCCTTTCGGATGCATCGAAGAACTCACACTGGTGAAAAACCATATAAATGCATGGAATGTGGAAAGGGTTTCACTCAGAATAGTAATCTCATTAAACATGAAAAAATTCACACTGAGGAGAAACCTTATCAATGCACAGAATGTGGAAAGGGTTTCAGTCAGAATAGTCATCTTAGGGCACATCAAAGAACTCACACTGGGGAGAAACCATATAATTGCATGGAATGTGGAAAGGGTTTCAGTCAAAATAGTCATCTTAGTGAACATCAAAAAACTCACACTGGGGAAAAAAACCTTATAAATGCTTGGAATGTGAAAAAAACAGATATAGTAGTGCCTTTTGTGAACATAAAAAACTCACACTGGGGAGAAACAATATAATTGCATGGAATGTGGAATGAGTTTCAGTCAGAAAGGTAATCTTAGGACACATCAAAACACTCACACTGGGGAGAAACCATAGAAATGCATGGAATATGGAAGCAGTTTTGGACATACGAGTTTTCTTTATTTACATCAAAGAACTTACAGTGGAGAAAAACCATATAAATGTGTGGAATGTGGAATGAGTTTCCATCAGAATAGTTATCTTAGTCGACATCAAAAAATTCATGCTGTATAGGAACCATGTAATTGCATGAAATATGGAAAGAGCTTCAGAAATAGCAGTAACATTCGTATACATCAAAGAACTCACACTGGGGAGAAACCATAAAAAATCATGGAATGTGGAAAGAGATTCTCTCAGTCACCTTAATTGACATCTAGGTACAGTACTCATATTGGCGATAAAAATACAGGTAATAGTGAAATAATGTTATGAACCTGTTTGGATTATGGAAAGAAATTACGCTTCTAACAGTGATCTTCCTAAGTATTAACACCCTCATCAGCTACAAAAAGTATGGGATGAATGAGTGTGGAAAGATGAAAATTGTTTAGTTCACAAATATGGAAAGTGCTAATGTTGAAACATGTGAAATATAGGAAGGCATTCAGTCAAGAAATGTATTTGATATTTCCCTTAAGGATGGAATACCATGTGTATTTTATATGAATCTATAGGCTCACATAGACTTTGTAACTACTTATAACCTTGTACAGTGGTACCTTGTATAACGTAATTAATTTGTTCCAAATGAAATTACGTTATACAAATTTTCCGTTGTACAAATTACAATTTCCCATAGGAATGCATTGCAAATGGATTTAATCCATTACAATGCATAGTCAAGAGTAATGACAGAGAGGACGACCTGTTGCAGGATCTGGTGCTCTTCGCCTCCTTATGCCCCCACCCACTACCAGACCCGAAAGGAGGGCACTAGTGCTGGCTTACAAAGCCCACCCCCAAGGAAACACCCCCACACAGATCTCTGGTGGCTTGCAGAGTCCACCCCCCCAGCAACCCCCCCCCCACAGATCAGTCAGACCTGGCAGAGCGCTGACGCGCTCTGCTACTCCCCTGCTGAGCTGGAGCCTGCCGCTCATCAGCTGGCCAGCGCTGGCTCTGCGCCAGCACCTTGATCGCCGGAAAGGGCTGGGGGGAAAGGCAGGGAGCTGCGCGCGCCCCGTTTTTTGTGTCCGCAGCTGCTGGTCGCTCTCGCTCCGCTGCTGAGAAAGTTGGTGCTGCCGGCTCCGTTTGGGTTCCGCCGCCGCCGCCGTTTGCGACTTGAAGGAGGAGGCGGCGGCGGCGGCGGAACCCAAACGGAGCCGGCAGCAACAACTTTCTCAGCAGCGTGAGGGAGCAGCAGCGGCAGACAGCAACAACGGGGCGCGCGCAGCTCCCTGCCTTTCCCCCCAGCCCTTTCCGGCGATCAAGGTGCTGGCGCAGAGCCAGCGCTGGCCAGCTGATGAGCGGCAGGCTCCAGCTCAGCAGGGGAGTAGCAGAGCGGTCTGACTGATCTGTGGGGGGGGGGTTGCTGGGGGGGTGGACTCTGCAAGCCACCTGTGATCTGTGTGTGTGGGTGTTCCCTTGGGGGTGGGCTTTGTAAACCGGC
This sequence comes from Phrynocephalus vlangalii, assembly GCA_037367305.1. Lineage (NCBI taxonomy): Eukaryota > Metazoa > Chordata > Lepidosauria > Squamata > Agamidae > Phrynocephalus > Phrynocephalus vlangalii. The sequence goes on along the minus strand of JAWVWN010003666.1, from coordinate 20,039 downwards.
GGCGGCGTTCCTGAGGCCGTGGGCTCCTTTTAAAGGGGCCGGCTCTGTGCCTGCGCGGGCCAGCCAGTGCCCGGATACCCATAGCTGCAAAGCCTACTGGGTACCTGGGATTGGCCCTGGCGCCAGGCACAGCGTACATAACTCAGCATGGATGGCCCCCGCCCGGTGCCATCTTCCAGCCCTGCAGAGGTCTGGCTGGGCAGTGTACCACAACTCTGGACCTGGTAAGTCGAGTCCGCTATTTTCTGCAAACTTTTTACGTTGTACGGATTTTACGTTATACAAACCCTACGTTATACGAGGTACCACTGTAGCTTTAATATAATGTCTATTAATGCTGTAAGATATCCCTCAATTCCTTGTTCTCAAATACTTGAACATGCCTTAGTTGTACTGGACTGTATATTATCCCTCATTACTGTAAGCTGCCTTGTGTCCTTTTCCAAGGAGATAGGTGGGGTAAAATACTCTAAAATAAATATAAATAAATAAATAAAAGGAAGAAGATTCAAAAGAATCAGTATATACTTATGAGGTTAGAGTAGGGTTTTCCTAAAAGAACTGTTGGATCTTGATCCCTTTGTACTTTCAGAGAAAGCAAAACTCCTTGATGGACAACATGAGATCTCTTGTTAATGGGACCAATTAATGGTTGGGGAAGAATAAATAGAATTTTCATTTAGATCTAAATGAAGTATTTAGAAATAGGGCAACAACCCCATCTGTCTGGAGTCTTTCTCTGTCATTAACAGTGAACAGCCAACTGTGGCCATTGATTATGCAACAAACTATACACCGACTGCAGAACCTGCTACTATATCCTTTAATTGTTGTCATGGATATGGATTTTAATAATGAGCCATCAAGCCAATTCTTATTTATCTTCTTCAAGTGCCATGTCCTATTTTCATGGCTTTCTAGGTGAAGAGCACATTCAAGCCAAGTTTGCCTAGTTATCTAATGAGACTTGTTTCAGACATGATGACCTGTGATGCCCCAAGCTCTGTCTAAAGTTTCAAGCAGCTGTCTGGCTCTATTGCCATTAGTCACGTGGCTGTGATGAAGATCAGTGGGGCTGTGATAGAAGATAGACTTTGTTGTTTTGTCTGTCTGTTCCCATTTCTCCCTATCATCCCCATTGTCAGGCCAGAGTTGCTCCGAACGATCATAAGTGTGTTTCATGCTTTCAAATCCATCATCAGCCATTCAAGCCACAGCCTAAAATTCATGTTCCTTAACTTCAGAACTACACCACTATTTTTCTCTTCACTGAACCATCCTGTATATATGCTGAGCACAAATGGTGGGTGGGGGGAGAGACTTTGTTTTTCTAATCAGCAGCACACTTTTTGTTTGAAAAGAGAGGGGTGTTGGTGTTAGGTGATAGTCACTAAAACATGATGTATTAATTAGAATGGATTTGTTTACAGGTGTTTCATGTGTATATTTACTTGATTTGTAAAATGGAGTTCAGTATATAACAGACACTGTAACCCAGGCGTATACGTTTTCCAATTGTAACCCAAGTGTACAGAATAAAATATATTGGGCAAAACTGGTGCAATGTAGGTGAAACAGCATGATGTAACCAGATTTTTGATTGGCTGTCATGAGTGTAAAAGTGCACCAGAAATCAGTAGTTTTTGGACCTTTGGTAAGAAGGTACCCATGCTGCCATGATTTGCCCCACAAGGCTGGAATAAAGACGCAAGACTCATGTGTTGGGTCCAAATTGGCCAAGGTTTATTATTCCATAGCATTCAAACATATTACCACAACGGAGGGGGCTGCAATAGTGCAGAAACCAATTGGGACCAGGAGGACAGTCCCCATAGCATTTTAGGTTTGGGTGAGTCTAAAGCCCCTCGGGGGCGCTGTTCCTCCGGCTGCATCCCCTCGGCTAGCTCGTGCTATGAGGTCTCCCCTCAGTGGTAGGGTGACATCACATGGCTGGTCCTGTTCTCAGGGGGAGGGGGTCCCCGAATCCTGCTCCCTGGGCACTGTAATCTCCTGATCCACAGCGCCCGGGGGAGGAGGGGCTGGAGGTTATAGCTTGTTATGAATTAATACTCACCAAATGCAACCTTATTCTGCACTACCCGCCCCTTAGAGTTCATTCCCTGGCATTTAAAGCCCCTATACCCTCCCCAATGCGAGTGGGGGATAGGCAAAAAATCCTTGCCCAGCGCAGCCAATCCCCTGGGGTGTGAAAAAATTCCTGTCTGGCCCCATAGGCGACCAGCAATGTCCCACTCGCAGTTCTTACTGGGTGAGCGGGCGGGGAATGTCGCATTGGAAAGAGGCCGGGCAGCGGGAGGCGCAGTCTTCTATGGAGGCACCTCTCATGCTGCTCCCGGCCTCGCAAGATCTGCACATTGCAAGTCTTGCATTGCATCCGGCCAGCTGCAGCAAAAGGGCCCCGTCCACGCAGAGGGGCGGCGGAGCCGGTTGTCTGTAATATGTTATGCTGATATGCTATCTCTATGTACTTTGTCATGTGATGCTGAAACTCTGTTATAGCTTGTATATATGTTGTTTGGGGGGTGATCCAGGAAAAAAATCATTTAGATCCATGTGGATCCTTTGGGAAGTAGGAAAAGACCTTCCTCTTCAGACAAGTATTCACTGAGTGAGAGACTGTCTACTATGTGAATTTTATATGGATTACCATGCATGATTACGTTGACTGATTTCATAAGAACACCAGTGTTTTCCATGTTACTTTCCACCCCTCATAATGGATATTTTTCTTTTTGCATGCTTTTTGTGGCTTTAATGTTACCTTTTAATGTTGCTATTGATCCGGAGCCTATAAACTGCCCCCCTTGCCTGCCCAATATTAATGGATGAGTTTCAGCTCCTATAGCCAGAGGATGTGGTCAGGACCCTTGGGGAGATGAGGGCCACCACATTTCTGTTGGACTCTTGCCCTTCCTGACCCATTGCTGGTAGGAATCTTTTTGCCAAGAGGATTGCAGATTTAATAAAGAGAGCTTTAAACTGAGTTTGCAGGGGGAGGGAGCAAATTCTATTAACGGTAGAGATCCAGAAGTGGTTGTAGAGACTAGCCCAAATGTTGCAATAGGAGCAGGACAAGAAGTAGTGCAGACTATCAGTGCGAGGAAAAACAGGTTAAGCAAAGGACCTGTAAGAAGCACACGCTGCCAGGACCCTGCCTGTCACAGAACCTGTCTCTGAGGGGTTAAATGGTGAAGAGCTGCTGGAGGAGCCTTGCAGCTCAACTCAGCAGGCAGCTGGGTCTGATGACTCAGCTGAAAGCATATCTCCTCCTCCTAGAAGGGCCATGAGTAGGATTCTGCAAAGACGTGCTACCAGGAGATCTAGGGAAAGGGTCTTTGATGCTAGACGGGGAATCAGGTCGGAAAGCCCTGAGTACTAGCAGAAGCCTTTCCAGAAGTAAGGGTGTGTTCCCTGTTTTGCGATAAAGCTGGCAAGCTTACCTTGAGCTCTCTGTGGGAGCAACAGGTCATTTGAACTTGCAACCACGTTCCTGTCTGTGACCTTGGCTCTGTTTCCTGACTTCGGACCGGCTTCCTGGACAACGGCTTGATCTGTTCCCTTGGATTTGGCATCTGGTTTCCGTGAGATATTCTGGCTTTGACTTGGACTGGTAATTGCTGGGAGTTTGATTCTGTTATCTATCTGGCTTTCCACTAAAGATCTTGGCAAAGAACTGAACTCTGCTTGTGTGTGTGTTCTGTGTGCGGGGCTTGACACACGCATCCTCGAATGTCTCCACACCAATGCACAGAGCATGGGGAACAAACAAGAGGAGCTGGAACTCCTAATACAGCAAAATAAATATGACATACAGTAATTGGCATCACTGAAACATGGTGGGATGAGACGTATGATTGGAATGTAGTCATTGGAGCGTATAACCAGTTTCAAAGGAACAGGCTGAGTAAGAAAGGAGGAGGTGTAGCATTATATATTAAGGACATTTATACTGCCAAAGAAATACAAGATAAACAGCAGGGGAACCATTTTGAGAGTATTTGGGTTAAAATCAGGGGTGAAAAAACTAGGAGGGATGTCACTGTGGGGGTATATTATAGACCCCCAAGCCAGCCGGAGGAGTGGGATGATGCCTTCTGTGAGCAGATGGCCACACAGTCAAAAGGGAGAGATGTAGTACTAATGGGAGATTTTCACTATCCTGATATATGCTGTCAGACCTACTCAGCTAGGAATGCAAGGTTTAACAAATTCCTTACTGCCCTTGCAGACAATTTCATGCTCCAGAAGGTAAAGGAGGCAACAAGAGGCAAAACCATTTTAGATCTGGTCTTAACCAATAAGGAGGACCTTGTAAATGGGGTCGAAGTGGTGGGATCATTATGTAAAAGTGACCATGCCCTCTTGGAATTTGTTATACAGTTGGAAAGTGAAGCTAAGCATAGTCAGACAAGAATCCTGGACTTTCAGAAAGCCAATTTTTGTAAACTTCGGGAATTATTGGCTGTGATTCCATGGACTGAAACACTGAAAAAGAAGGGAGTCCATGATGGATGGGAGTTCCTAAAAAGTGAGATATTAAAGGCACAATCTAAAACTGTTCCAACAAGAAGAAAAAATGGGAGAGGTCTAAAGAAACCACAATGGTTTACTAAAGAACTGTCAACTCAGCTAACTATGAAGAAAAACAAGTACAAGGAATGGAAAAATGGGAAATGCACAAAAGAGGAATATAAGCAAACAGCTAATATATGCAGGGGGGTGGTAAAAAACAAGCTAAAGCCCAAAACGAACTTAGACTTGCCAGAGAGATTAAAGATAATACAAAAAGTTTCCTTAGTTATGTCCGCAGCAAAAGGAAAAATAAGGAAATGATAGGCTCCCTGCGTGGCGATGATAACCAGTTACTAACAAGAGACAAGGAAAAGGCAGAACTATTCAAAACCTTCTTTGCCTCTGTTTTCTCCAAAAAGGAAGAAAGAGATCCACTGGGACAAAGAGTAAATGAGGTAGGATGAGAATTGCAACATAGAATAGGTAGAGAGCTAGTACAGGAACACCTGGAAACATTAAATGAATTTAAGTCTCCTGGGCCAGATGAATTACACCCAAGGATATTAAAAGAACTCCAGAAGTGATTTCAGAACCATTGGCAATAATCTTTGAGAAGTCCTGGAGAACAGGAGAAGTCCCCATTGATTGGAGGAGGGCTAACGTCCTCATATTCAAAAAGGGGGGAAAAGAGGACTCATTACCGCCCAGTCAGCTTGACTTCAGTTCCTGGAAAGATCCTAGAGCAGATTATTAAACAGCCAGTATGCAATTGTTTAGCAAACAATGCTGTCATTACAAGAAGTCAACACGGGTTTCTTAAAAACAAGTCATGCCAGACTAATTTGATTTCTTTCTTTGATAGAATTACAAGCCTGGTGGATGAGGCGAATGCTGTGGATATTGCTTATCTGGACTTTAGTAAGGCCTTCAATAAGGTTCCCCATGGTATTCTTGCTAAAAAGTTAGTAGAAAGCGAGATTGATAGTGCTACTGTTAGGTGGATTTGTAATTGGTTGACTGATTGCACCCAAAGGGTGATCATAAACGGCCTCTCTTCAGCTTGGAGAGACGTGATCAGTGGGGTGCCCCAGGGTTCTGTTCTGGGTCCAGTGCTGTTCAGTATCTTTATTAATGACTTGGAGGAAGGAATAGAGAATATGCTAATTAAAATTATAGATGATACCAAATTGGGAGGGGCTGATAATTCCCTAGAGGATAGGATGAAAATCCAAAAGGACCTTCACAGATTAGAGTACTGGGCCAAAGCTAATGGAATGGATTTCAACAGAGGGAAATGTAGGGTGCTGCATCTAGGAAAAAAGAATGAATTGCACAGATATAGGATGGGGGATACTTGGCTGGAAAATAGTACCTGTGAAAGGGATCTGGGAGTCTTGGTGGACCACAAGTTGAACATGAGTCAGCAGTATGATGTGGCGGCCAGGAAAGTCAATGTGATTCTTGGTTGCATCAACAGAACGATAGTGTCTAGATCAAGGGAAGTGATAGTATTCTGTTCTGGTCATACCCCACCTGGAGTACTGTGTCCAGTTCTGTGTGCCTCAGTTTCAAAAGGATGTTGACAACCTCGAGCGGGTGCAGAGGAGGGCGACCGTGATGGTTGAGGGTCTGGAGGAAATGTCTTATGAGGAATGGCTTAGGGAACTGGGAATGTTTAGCCTCTCAAAAAGAAGGCTGACTGTTCTGGACTGTACATTGTCCCTCATTATTCAAAATAAATAAATATTCAAAATAATAATAATAATAATCTAAATAATAAATAATAAACAAAAAATAAAATAATAAATATTCAAAATAAAAAAATATAAGTTGCCCCTTCTAATTCCGTTCTTAACTTCAATGTCTCTTAAATATTCTGGGCTCTCTATTGTACCTCATTATTGTAAGCCATCTTGGGTCCTTTTCCAAGGAGAAAGGTGGGGTAAAAATATTCAAAATAAACAAATTGGATCCATGTTTTTGCACCACTGTGGAGCCATGCAGTGACAGAGCTATGATTTTTGGTGTGTCATCTGTGGGCAGAGGTGGGGCCTATGATATGACAGTGTTTTTTTGGTATAATTCAGTGTAAAGATCATGAAATCAAGTGGATCATTGTGTTGGATCCATGTTTTTGCACCACTGTGGGGCCATGTGCCAATGGACCCCTGCTTTTTGGTGTGCAGTCTGTGGGCAGACATGGGGCCTAGGATGAGGGAGCAGTTTGTGGGTGGTCCTACTAGATAAAAACCACTTGGAGTGGTTTGGAGGTGATCTTGGAGAAAAACAATCAGATCGTTGAGGATCCGTACATTGGATTCATGTTTTTGCACTAGTGCATGGCCATGTGCTGAAGGACCCATGATTATTATTGTGTAGCATTTGGACATTAATAAGACGTACGATCTGATGGCGATTTGGGAAGGATCGCATGCAAATACAATGACAGATCAAGAGGATCTGTAAAAATCCGCCTTTTACTTTCTTCCCTTCTGGACTTGCGGATTGATGTTGGGGCTGGGCAGGGGGAGTGAAGTGGAGAGTGAAGGCAGGAAGCCTCTGCCTCTAGGGCTGCAGAAGTGAGGTTGGCATCCCTCCTGTTTGTTCCCCAGATCCTCCTTCCTGGAGAGGCTGAAGGGGGGGTGGGGGCTGCTAGAAAAGACCTTCCTCTTCAGCAAGCTTTCCCTGAATGAGGGACTACCTACTATGTGACTTTATATGGACTTTATACCATACATGTGACTTTATACCTTTATACCTACTATGTGATTTTATATGGACTTTATACCATACTATGTGACTTTATATGTGACTTTATACCATACATGATTGCAATGACTGATTTCATAAGAATACCAGTGTTTTCCATGATACTTTCCATCCCTCATATTGAATTTTTTTCTTTTTGTGTGCTCTTTGTAGCTCTAATGTTACCTTTTAATCTTCTAAGACACCTCTTCTAATTCCCTGTTCTAAACGTGAATATGCCTTAAATGTTCTGGACTGTACATTGTCCCTCATTATTCAAAATAAATAAATATTCAAAATAATAATAATAAACATTCATAATAATGAATAATTAATAAATAAAATAATAAATATTCAAAATAAATACATATATAAGTTGCCGGCTGCAGAAGTGAGGTTGGCATCCCTCCTGGTTTGTTACCCAGATCCTGCTTTCTGGAGAGGCTGAAGAGGGGGGGGGGGCTAGAAAACAGCTATATCGAGGAAGCAGAGAAGCCCTTGCCTTCCCTGCCAGTTGGCAGGGTGCATCCTTTTCAGAAGGTCTTGGGGGGGGGGGGTGTTGCAGAAGCTGACTGTGTCTCTGGACTCTGAAAACCCTGGCTAGGCCTCTGAGAGATAATGGGGGTCAATGGTCAATTGGACCCAAAGAGCAGGGGGCGGCCCAGTCTCTCGCAACCGTTTTTCCGGATTCCCTGGGGTGGCCACCCTAAGTGCCAACACTCAAGAACTAGTTCTTCTTCTTCTTCATGTGCCGGTGTTCCCGTAGCCAGTGTTCGCAATCCGTAGCCTGGGCTGGTTTCTATCTCAAAGGTTACTCTAGTTGGACCACTGGAAGTGGAACCTGTCCTTGGTGAACAAACCTGAGTTCCCACCACATGAGCTTCACCCATTGGTTCTCAACCAGTGGGTCCCCAGATGTTCCTGGACTACAACTCCCAGAAGTCTTCATCACTCACTGAGGTGGCCAGGATTTCTGGGAGCTGTAGTCCAGGAACATCTGGGGACCCACAGGAGAACCACTGGCTTAACCCATAGTAGCTCATCTGAGTATCTGGACAGGACGCGTTTATTTGGAACCCGTGAACTCACAGGCCAGCCTCACTTGACTCGGAAAAAGCAGCTTCTTTGCTGGGCGGAGACGTTCCAGGAGAGTCGTGCATCAGAAAAGGGGAGGGGGGAGCCAACGGGGAGGGGAAGGGCTCTGTGTGTGTGTGTGTGTGTGTGTGTGTGTGTGTGTGTGTGTGTGTGTGTGTGTGTGTGTGTGTGTGTGTGTGTGTGTGTGTGTGTGTGTGTGTGTGTGTGTGTAACATTCCCTCCTGCCCTCCCTTCCCGTTTGTCTGCAAGCCACGCCGTGCATCAGAAATGGGGGGGGGGAGCAACGGTGGGCCAGGATGTGCTCCGATCCTTTCTCCGCTTTGGGGGTGCAAACCTGGGGTCCCCTCTGGCACCCCAGAATGCCTCCCTTCTTCTCTTTCTGCTTCCTTTCCATGCCTCAGTCCCCCTCCTCCTTGGGGGGGGCTTACTTTCCCCTTTTTGAAATAACTACTGCGCTGGGGGGGGGTATCCTTTTAAAAAAAAATGACTATCCCTCCCGTTTGTCTGCAATCCACGCCCCTCCGCCTCTCGCTTCATTCATAAAAAGGAGAGACATGAGCAGAGCATAGAGCTAGGAACATAGTAGAAGAGTCCCTCCTCCCCCCCCCCCGATTTTCTTGTCGCAAGGAAGGACCGGAGGCGGAAACGCTGCGGATGCCTCCTCCTCTTCCTCCTCCTCCCTGTCCTTTTTTTTGGGGGGGGGGGGTTCCATGAAAGGCGCTTGGAGGGCTGGGCTTCTCTCGCGGACGGAGAAGGGGGTCCCAGGTGAGGAATATTTACGGAGGGAGGGGGTGTTGTTATTGCAGGATATTTGGCTTTCAAAAGACCCCCCACCTCCTCTGGGCGTGCATTGCAGGAACCTCTGGGAAGAGGGGCCTTCCTTTCGGGGTCTCTAATTTGGGGGGGGGGAGAGGTGTGGGGCGTTTATGGGGCGGGGAGGTGGGGGTCTGGGAAGCCGAGCGACGCTTCTCTCCCCCCCCCCCCCCGTGCCAGTTCCTTGCAAGGCACCCCTGCCCGGGTGGGTGGGAGTCACCCTGGGTTTTCCTGGGAGAGTAAAATAAAAACCCTGTTGGACCCCCCGCCCCCCTCCGCCCCGATCCCTGCAGGCACCGCTGGGTGTAAAAAAAGCAAGAAGAGGAGGAGAGGAAAGTGTGTCCTTCCTTGCTCTCCTCCAGCCCTAAGGAGTCCAAAGGGGACCCACCGGAGGAATCGCTCCCCGCTTGGGCCTGCCTTGGAGAGGCTCCTCTAAGAAGGCAACCAAAGTCCTGGCCTGGCGGGGGTAAAAAGGAGGAGGAGGAGGAGGGTCTGCAACAGGGGAGGGGGCAGAGGGGCACAATGGAGGGGGCAGAAACTGTATTTGTGAGGCAGGAGTAGAGAGACTGATTGATCCAGGAAGGTTGCCCGCAATCCTGATGTTTTTCAGGACATTGTGTGGTTTGGGTTTTTTTTCCCTTGTTTTTTTTTTTGCTCTTATCAGGATGAAGGGGAAATAAAAGCAAAACCAGATCCTGAGATTGGGGATCAAGGGCAGCAGGGTGACACCCCACCCCACCGACCCACTTGGCTTGAGGGCTTCCTTGTTATTGCTTCCAAACATAGCAGACATTTTCCAGGAATGAAGGCAGGGCGAAGAAGGCAATGGACTTTCCAGCAGGGGCTGGAGTGGAGATCCCCCCCCCCCCGCAACTGGACCTTATCCCAAATTCTCTTTGATGCAACAGCAGAGGAAATTTTCTTCCTGGCCGCTTGGCCCAGAGTGCACAATTATCAAGCACGGCAGAGTGCTTTAAGTGCCACGGGGCGTCACTGAAGCAGCACACATGGTGTGTGTGTGTGTGATTTTTGTGCCAGTGTGTTGTCCTTCCTGATCAAATCCCAAAGTACTTGTCAGGGTAGTGACAGCCTCCGTTTCCATGGTTTCTCAGCAAGAATTTGAACCCAGGTCTCCTGAGTCTTGGTCTGATATTCCGTTCACTACACAACACGGGCTCACCTAAGAGAGTTTTCTTCTGGTGGGGAAAATACAACCTTTGGTCCTTGTGGCACAGTGGTTAAATGCCTGTACTGCAGCTAAAACTGTGCTCACAACCTGCGGTACAATCCCAGGTAGATGGGTCATGGTTGACTCAGCCTTCCATCCTTCCCAGGTCGGTAAAATGAGTACCCAGCTTGCTTGCGGGTGGGTGGGGGCAACGTGTAGCCTGCATACTATAATTAAACTGTAAACTGGTATTGGGTGGTATATAAGCAGACCACTTTGCTTTTGCATTGCTTTTTCTCCTTTCCCTGCTCAGTGGGAAACCTGCCCTGTTGCTCTTTGGTCCCCCCCCTACATCCAAGGGACCTTAATAGTAGAGCTGTTGTCTTACAGGCCATGAGATGTCTCTTCCTTTTCCTCCTCTTCCCTTCCTGCCAGTCGTTCCTTTGCTGCCTTTCCATTCCCCCTTTTTTTCTGCTATCTGATGAAAAGAACACCCAGGGGTGTCCCTCAATGCTTTCTGCTTCCTTTCTCCCCCAAACCCCCATTTCTGTAAAAGGGGGAAAACAGTGGATGCTGGAGAACCTGCCCCCTGGATGCCTTATAAGGAAACATTGTTTTCAAAGAAAGGCGGGGGAGTTTGTCTTTCTCAGCTTTGCCCCCCCAGTTTCCCTTCTGTGAGCAACAAGGGAAGGAGCAGGAGGGGGCTGCAACCGTCGATAAAAGATTCAGCCACCCTTTTGGCTGCCCGGGTCACAGACTGCAGGATTAGAGGGATGGCCTGAAAATTTGGGGCCCCTGGGTAGAAGAAGGATTCTGCCGTGTAATGCCCACCCTGCTGTTTGGATTATACTGGCAAATCCGGGGCTGACGAGTCTCTGGTACAGGGAACAGCTGCCTTGGCCCTATTGCCATGGCAGATTTCAGCATCCCTGCAAGATGGGTTCATCAGCATATTTCTCGTTTCATGTCTACCAGGCCAAGGTGGAGCTGTCCCAGCACTTGAACCTTTTTGTGTTGCGGGGCACCCATTGACCGGGTTTTCTTTACCGGGCAGAAGGGAAGGGTGACCTGGATATGGAGTAGTTCCATTGTCATGGAGAAAAGCAAAGCAAAAGGTCTGCTTATTCCCCCCTACCACTTCAAGTAGTCTTTGGGCAGTTTACATTTTTTTAATTACAGTAGCAGCTACACATTGCCCCCCCCCAGCAAGCGGGTACTCATTTTACTGACCTCAGAAGGATGGAAGGCTGAGTCATCCATGACCGGGCTCCCTGGGATTGAACCCCAGGTTGTGACAGATTTTTAGTGCAGGACAGGCATTTAACCACTGTCCCAAAAGGGTTTCACCCCACCTCTACCTGGTGGAATTTAGACACCCTAGAATTTGAGTCTCTGCACTGTTGTGGGGGAAAAATTCATAGAATTTTAAAAATCATAAAAATCATAGAGTTGGAAAACCTCGGGGGCCATCCAGTCCAACCCCCTCCCATGCAGGAACCCCATAAAATTTCCCCCCCGAAGGGGCCCATCCAGCCCTGCTTAAAAACCCCAAAGAAGGAGACTCCACCACCTCCATGCCAACTTTTCCACTGCCAAACAGCTCTATCTGTCATGAAGTTCCCCAAAATGTTCAAAGGGAATCCTTTTCCTGTAGTTTGAAACCATTGCCCCGACCTAGTCTCTGAACCCATGAAAAACAAATGTTCCCTTTTCAATAGACATCCTTTAAAATATTTTAAACAAGCTATCATATCCCCCTCCAGCCTTCTTTTGTAAGGCTAAATATTCCCATTTCCCTAACCCTTCCTCTAAACATTTCTCCCAGATCCTCAACCATCCTGGTCACCCCCCTCGCACCCTCGGGGGTTGTCAACACCCTTTTTTTAAATTGGGGCACAAAATGGACACGTCCCTCAGGTGGGGTCTGAAGAACAAATGAGTGGCACTATCACTTCCCTTGATCTAGACACAATGCTTCTGTTGAGCAATAAGAATGCATTGGCTTTCCTACTGCCACATACACATAAAAAATGGCCCCCCTAAAAGACTGCGGGGGTCCCAAAATTTTCCTGACATTGGGGCCCTTTCCCGATATTGGGGCTTGGTGATCTATGGAACTTTATTTATTTATTATTTATTTATTTTTTTATTTATACTACATAATACATACATAATACATACATACATACATACATACATACATACAAAAACATCATACCCCGGGCCCTCTGGGCCCCCTGGAATAGGGAAGTGGTCAGGGTATTGGCACAATACCCTTTACTGCTTTTAAATCTGCCACCGGGCCTTGTGGGAGGCCAAAAAGCAATTAGAAGTGCCGCACCCTTTTTAGTGGGCCCCGAAATGTGGAACCACCTGCCATCAGAGATAAGGCAAATCCCTCCCCCGTTGTCCTTTTGAAGACATATATTTGCAGAGGCCCTTCCCCATTAGTGGTTCTTCCCCCTTTCCACCCGTACATTTTATTATGGTTTCTATTTTGGGGGCTCCAAATATGGGGGTTTCTCTCTTTTTTTAAACATTTTAATTAAATTTTTAAATTTAATTTAAATTAATTTTAATTAATTTTAAATTTAATTTTTAAATTTCTTTTTTAATTTTTACAGGCATTTTTAAAAAATTTTTTGGGTGGGTGTTTTCCATCAGATGGTTTTTTAATGGCTGTTTTAAATGTTTTATAGACTTTTTAAATGCATTTTAAAAGGTATTTAATTCCTTTTCTTAAAAATGGGATTTAATTCCTCTTTCCCAGGAAAGGGGGTTTAATGAGCTGATCCCCCATGCATCCTGTGGACCAAAGAGAAAAATCCAAATCCAAAACCCTGACATTTTAAGGGAGGTGAGAGGGTTTTAAAAAAAAACCCTTTCCCAAATGTTAGAGCAGTAGGGCAAGGCAACCCTTTCCTCAGGGGGTGGGAGCCCCCCACCCCCGGGGGCACTCAAAGCCATTTGGCCCCCCCCCTGGCAGATCGCCTTTGATTTGTATCCCTGCTGGAGGAAAGGGGGTTCTTTGGGGGCCTTGTAGGCCCCTTCCAAACTCATGTCCCTTTATTCTATGGTTATCCATTGTGCAAATTGGAATGATTTTTTAAAATTCCCCATTGAGTTCTACCCGCCTCTCCCATTTTTCAAACTTAAAAACTGTTTTTAAAACACATTGGGGGGGGTTTTGAACCCAAGTCACAAGAGTCTCGGGGACAGTCTACTGCTGCCTTTCTGGTCCATCAAATAATAGGCCTATTGGAAACAGCCACAAAATCATAACTGAAATTTGTGGTTATCCAAAAATGGTCAAGACATCACTGGGGGGTTTTATTTTTCCTGACTGACTTAGAGGGCCCAAACCTAAAGGAAAATTTACAGAAGCCTGCATTTTGTATCAAATGTTATCAAATTAAAATTTAATTTTTATGGTGGTCATATGCCCAAACGTATAGAAATGTACAGTAAAAGCAAGAAGAAAAAGAAATTTAAAGGGACTACTAGTAAGTGGGGAATTTTCGGGGGGAAGGGGAGGGTTTTGAAATGATCTTCCCCTTTTGGGTTTAGGGACTGCTAAAAAAAATTTTGGGCCGACAAACTTTTTTCTAGGTTCAAGATATCTGACTTTTTTCCCCCAAAAAACTGGTTAATCCCAGAATGAAATCAGAGAATTATATACAAGCATTTCCTGATTCATTTGGGGCATTTAAAGCACCCGGGGGTAGGTTAGGGGTGTCTAGCCAAAGCTTTCGTTTCCGACAACCCACCCCCACTGGGGCCCCACTGTCACACTCTGAGAAGTGTGACTCTTATCCAGGGATTTGGGTATCTGGGGGCAGAACACAGGGTTCCTACTGTATTAAAGGCCTTTGGGTCCACCTAACGAGCCTATTCAGACCAGGGTGATGTGCAATAAAGGGGACAACTATAAACTGGGGGCCCTCACCACTCATTTTCCCTCAGCCTTACGAAGTTTCCACCGTAATCCTGCTGATCCAGGACAAGACCTGCCCCTTTGATTCCTTTTACTGGAAATTGTTTCCCAAGAGCCTTCGGTGTGGGCCTTGTCAAAACCCTTTCCCTGAAAGTCCAGATAAAAATGCCTACGGGGGATCTCCCTTATCCACATTTTGTTGACACTCTCATGAATTTCAACAGTTTTAAAGTAAGGCATGATTTGCGTTTACAAAAGCCATGTTGGCTCTCATTCTATGTGCCTCTTAATTTTATCTTTTGGATGGTTTCTATCACTTTACCTGGGACAGATGTAAAAACTGACCAGCCCGGAAATTTTCCCGGATCAGCTTGGTTTGTTTTTTTGAAGATTGGTTTTATTTTTCACTACTTTCCCAGTAAATCAGGTCCCAATGCATGATTTGTGGAACAAATTATAATTTTGGCTAAGACCTCAGCATTTTTCATCTTTAAGTTCCTTGAGAACTTTTGGAGGGGATGCCCCCCTGGTCCTGGTGATTTGTTATGCATTTAGTTAACAAGACTGAAAGGGCCCCTCCTCCCTGGTTATTTCTATCTAGCTTAATTTTTCCCAGTTTCCCTCCCTAAAAAATTTTAGGCTCTGTTTTGGGCATGTGTTCTTGTCTTTTAAGTGAATACTAAAAGCAAAGTATTGATGGAGTCTCTCTGCAATCTCAGTTTCCTCTTTAATCCTTCCCTTCCATTCCCAATCTAATGGTCCAATGGCCTTCCTAGTTGGATTCTTATTCTAATGTACTTTAAACATTCCTTTTTTAAAAAACCCCTTTTTGGGGAAAAAAAGGGGGGCCCTAAAAAAAAAAGTTTATATTATTTTATTTCTTTGAGTGTTTTTAGCTATACGCTCCCCAAAGTCTTCTTTGCTTTCCAAAATTTTTTGTTTGCATTTGTTCTGCCAGAATTTAGGTTTCTGCCTGTTGCCCTTTCTTTTTGGGAAAAACCCTTTTCCATCTTCAAAAGGAGCTTTTTTTTGTCTTTTGACCCACTTCCCAAACAGCTTCTTTTAACCCAAATGGGGATTTCCTCTTGGGGCTTGGCAGTGCCCCCCTTTTTCCCCTTTTTGGGGATGCATTCCAATTAGCCCTCTGTTATTTTTCTTGTGAGCAGCCTCCATGTCCGTTTGGGCTGTTTGGACTCTCTCAGTTTTCCCTTTCAGCTTTTTTTAAAAAATAGTTTCCTCGTCTTTGGGAAATTTCCCTTTTTTAAAATTTAAGGTCTCTGTGTTAGATTTTTTTCGCGATTGTAGTCTATGAGAAAGTTAAAAGTAATTGTGTTGTTGGGCACTGTTCCCTATTGGATCAGTCACATTAACATTTTGCACCAGTTCCTGTGTATTACTAAAGGGTCAAGGGAAGGATTCTTTTACCTTAGTTTGGGGCTTCAACCCTCTGTTCCGGGAACAACCTTTAGCATATCTAGGAACGTTATCTCTTTATCATGTGCTGAACAACAGTTCACCCAGTTTTATTGAGGTTAATTGGGAAATCCCCCGTTATAAAACCCGGCTTCCCTTCTTGGATGCCTCCATTACAACATTCTCCAATGCCAGTCTCCCCCAAGGGCTTGGGTTGGAGGCCCCATGCAATGCCCACTGTTTAGACCTACTGTTAGACCAACAAAGTTTTTAATGGTGACTCCAAATCACCTGGGGGTATTCCCAAATTTTATGATTGTTTTCATTCTTGGATGTACAAGGGGTACCCCCACTTCCCGTTTGCCCCTTCCCCGTACAGTTTATAGCCTGCGATAACTGTATCCATTGGCTATCATCCCTCCACCAGGTTTCGTAATGCCAATTAAATTTTAATATCAGTATTTTAATATATTGCTAAGTATTGCAGCTCTATGGTCATCATGGGGGGGTGGTTACTCTCCCCCAACCCCGGGGGCCTTAAAAAATAAGGCCCCGGGGCCAAAAGGGGCCCCCCCCAAGGGCCTGAATCCGGCCCCCGGGACCCAAATTTCAACCCCCACCACCCCTGTTTTCGAGCAAAAACCAAACCCCACAGCTGCTTCTGTTTCTGAGGGAGATCCCAAAACAGTGGGCTATGTATTCTCCCACTCCCCCAACTACCGCCCAGGGTGATCAGCATGTGGTTGTGGGGCATTCAAAAATGGAAGGGCTACGGCAAGATTCCCCCCCCCCCCCCACCCACTGTGGTCCGGCCCCCAGTTTGGGGCCTGGGGGGGTGGTGGACCAGCCCCCTGTTTGGGAAAAATTTGAGGACCCCTGCTCTAACCCATTTCTCATCTCTATGGTCTCTGGGGGGGTGATTACCCCCCTATTCTATGGAAAAAAATCAATCATGCAATGTAATTTTTTTAAAAAAAAGCCGGGTCGGGAAAGGGTTTTGCCCGGGGTGCAGCTGGGGCTGGGACCTGCAGCGGCTCTGGAGGCTTCTGCAAGGGCCAGAGGCTTTCCCCGCATGGAGACCCGGGGAGGGGGGGTGGTGGCTTGTCTTCCCATTTTAGTCTCCAGCCATTCTGCTCCAGGTCTCCCAAGAGCATTATGGCTGGAGAGTGAAACTGGGGCTGGAGGCAGGACACAGTATTTATGTGTCAATATTTTTTTCACACATACGTGCCTCTAAACACTAGGTGTGTCCTATGGTCTGGTGTGTCTATGGAGCGAAAAATGCGGTACATGTCAGAGTTTTGAAGGCATTGGCTGACCCACTCTCAGAACCACTTTCTATTATTTTTCTGAAGCAAACGCAAAATGGAGGACCCTGAGAAGTACAAACCAGTCACAATTCTCCCCCGAAGGGGGGAGAATTGGAACAAATTATAACGCATCCACTCTAAAAGTGCCTTGAGAACATTGCAGTAATAATGAGAGGCCAACATGGATTTTTCAAGAACAAATCCTGCCTGGCTAATCTTACCTCATATTTTTTCCATTGGGTAACTTTCCTGGTATACACTGGGAATGCTGTAGATGTAATACAGAAATCCCCCACCTCATCACGGTTTATACTTAGCGGTTTCAGTATACAGTGGTACCTTGTATAACGTAATTAATTCGTTCCAAATTAAATTATGTTATACAAGTTTTCCGTTATACAAATTCTAATTTCCCATAGGAATGCATTGAAACTGGATTTAATCCGTTCCAATGCATTCCAATGGCGCTAGGTTTTTTTGGGCGAAGGGGGGCGGCCGGGCGGGGGACCCTCCTGCAGGTGCCAGGTAAGGGTGCCCCTCCCCGGCTCACCCCCCTCCATGTCTGCCGCCCCTCCTCTCCCCTCCCTCCTTCCCTCTTTCCCCCCGCCGCAGGTGGTCGGGCAGAGGTGGCCGCGGGGGGTGGGGGGAGGGAGTGGGGTGCGCCGCTTGGCCTGGGGCGGGGGGCTTTGGCGGGGCCTCGCCGGGAAACAACCCCCCTCACCTCTTGCCGGAGCCCCGGAAGCTCCCGGCAGGCAGGTGGGCGCACCGGCGGCCTGCTCCGCCGAAAGGAAAGGGACCTTCCGCGGCGGCGGCCTGTCGCCCCTCCCCTCCCCCCTAACCACCCCGCGCAGGGAATTCCCTTCCCCCGACCACCCCGCGCAGGGAATTCCCTCCCCACCACCACCCCGGGCAGGGAATTCCCGCCCCCCGCCCACCCCGAGCAGGTATTTCCCTCCCCCCAACCCCCCGCGCAGGGAATTCCCTCCCCCTGACCACCCCGCGCAGGGAATTCCCTCCCCCCCAACCACCCCGCGCAGGGAATTCCCTCCCCCCAAACCACCCCGCGCAGGGAATTCTCTCCCCCCCAACCACCCGCGCAGGGAATTCCCTCCCCACCGACCACCCCGCGCAGGGAATTCCCTCCCCCCGACCACCCCGCGCAGGGAATTCCCTCCCCCCCCACCACCCCATGCAGGGAATTCCCTCCCCACGACCACCCCCGCGCAGGGAATTCCCTCCCCCCGACACACCCGCGCAGGTATGTCCCTCCCCCCCCACCCCGCGCAGGGAATTCCCTCCCCACCCCGCTCACCTCTTGCCGGAGCCCCGGAGGCTCCCGGCAGGCAGGAGGGCGCACCAGCGGCGGCGGCGGCCTGCTTCCCTCCCCCCGCGTCCGATGGGGGAGCGCCGGGCCGGCAGAGAAGCGGCGGCGGCGGTGGCGGGTTGGGGTGGTCGAGGAGGAGGAGGAGGGGGGTTGGGGTGGAGGAGGAGGAGGGTTGCCTCTTTTGCCGCCGCTCGTCGCTCACGCCGCCTGCCTCTTGCTCGCTCGCACCCACTCTCCCTCCTTGCCTCCCTCCCGCAGGGGGGGGGGTCAATTTTTCGCCCTCCCGCTGCCGCCGCCGCCGCCGGGAGGTCCCTGGTTTTTTTGAGGCGACCGACGAGTGAGGCGGGGGGGGACACGAGGAAGGGAGGAAGAGACCCGGCGGCGCCACCCCCCACCGCCCGCGAGGGGGAAGTGTGTGGCGAGGGGGGCGAGTGGGGCACTGTGGGGGGGGGACCTTGGACGAGACCCCCTGGCTCCCCTCCCTTTTTCCCGTGCTGCCTCCCCTCCCCTTTTTCCCCGACCCCCCGTCCTCTTCCCGGGGCGGCCGCAGGTGGGGGCGGGGGGGCGGGGGGGGGGGGAGGGGGGCGGATTTTTTTTCCGTTGGGATTTTATTTGTACAAACCCTAGTTTACGGGGTCTACTGTATCATGTTTTTTTATTTGGATGTGTGGGTTGAGGAGCCTGTCAGGTCACTGTATACGAAAAACAGCGATCCTCCCGGGGGTCGGAGGCCCCAGAGGGGCAACCCGGGGGGTCTAATGTGGGAAAAGGGTGTGTGTGGTGCTTCTGTGTGTTTGGGAAATCCCGGGAACAGTCCTCCAGAGCCTTCCAGCATGTCTTTGCCCCTCTTCTCTCTCTCTCCTCTCTCTCTCTCTCTCTCTCACACACCACAACACAACAACCCCCAACAACACAGAGTCAGATATTAGTTTGTGAAAACTGCATTTGACAGGAGGTTCTTATTATTTTGATATGTATTTAATTGATTTTAAAGAAGGAGCTGTAAAAGTGAAAAATGACAGTGACTGATGTATTGTTTTTTATAAATTTAAGCAAAAAATATAATTTTAAATGTGTTTGGCAAGAGCAGTGCGCAATGCGTGCAGTTTAAAAAGTCGTATTTATAAAGATTGAGATTAGGTTAATGGGAAAACAATAAATGGGTAGAGTAAAAACTAAATTTTTATATATACTCAAAAAATATACCAGATAATTTAAGCAAAATATACAAGCAAAAGAGTGTGGGGTTCTGTCTCTCACCATAGCGACCCCCTAACATATGGCAAGTTTGTGCTTTTTTCGTTCAGCACCCCTCAGTATAGTCTCTCAATTACAAACTAGCAATTGATGCAACCAGATGTTTATAAATTTTTCCCCTGTGTTCATCACGTAAAATGCCTGTGATTTTTATCTTTTCACTTGTGGGTTAAAATCATGAGACCAAAAATCTAACTGCCTCCCTTTTACAACTCTTTTCACTATCTGTTAAATATACATAAAATTATTTTATCAACTTTTACATATCTTGACCCCCTCCCCAATTTAACAATTTAACACCTAGCCTTTTCTTAAAACATACATGTTTTTTTTACATAAAGGCTTTGAAATATATCAGCTAATTGTCGACATAGTACATATTTTAATCAAAAAATGTTGTTTTTTGCAGTCCTTGACATTTGGTAACGGATCCCAATTTTGCTT
>JAWVWN010003665.1:0-10692 GCA_037367305.1 Phrynocephalus vlangalii | reverse complement strand
TATATCTGTTAAAAACTTTTTGTATAAAAAAAATTGTTGGGTTTGAAGGAAAGGGAATTTTTTCTGGGCTATATGTGAGCCAAAAACCATTAAATTTGAAAAACGTGATAAGGAGAGCCGAATGATGCACTTAGTATAATATAGCTAAAAAGTTTATTAAAGAGAGCTAAGCATGTTTGTTGTATGTAAACCAAAACGCCTTTCTTTGTAAGGAATTTGTAAAGTTCAGCAGAACTAGGCATTTTGTTCGGGTATATGTGAAGTTAAAATCCTTTTAAATAGAGAATCTGAAAAGTTCAGCAGTTCCACAACCAAATTTTGTAGTCTACTTATATTTCTTATAGAGAAAGTTTATTCACAAATTTATTGGGGAAAACTGCTGAAATTTTCATAAGCAAAATGGATGCATATAATTTGTCAACTGCTCAAAAGCTTTGTTTAATAAAATTATGAGAAATAGATACAAGACTTGATTCTGCTTTCTGTAATGTTAAAAAGTTTTGTGTGGAAGTAAGTTGAACAGAGAAGAAGGATGCATGTCACGTGTGTGTCCTGTTTCAGTATAAGGACAAAATAATATGATATGTAAGGGACATCAAGTGTTTCCATAATTAATAAGCTATCTCTTTAAGAAATAAAAGAACCCGAACCCAAACCCCGAACCCGAACACTAACACTAACCCAAAACCCTAACCCGAACCCAATTCAAAACCCTAACCTGAACCAAACCCGAAACCGAAACTGAACCTGAAAAGGAACCCTAACACTAACCCAAACCAGAACCGTAATCCTAACTTTAATCCTAACGCGACTACCCTGAACCTGAACCTGAACCAGAACCCAAACCCAAACCCAAACCCAAACCCTAACCAAAAACCCGAACCCGAACATAAACCCTGAATCCTAACCCTAATCCTAAAGTGAACCCAAAAGCGAACACTACCCCGAACGTGAAGCCAAACACTCACCAGAACCCAACCCAAACCCAAACGCAAAACCTAACCCAAACCCCTAACCGTAACCCTAACATGAACCCGAACACGAATCCGAACACGAACACGAACCCAAACCCAAATCCAAAAACTAAAACCCGAACGAGAACCAGAACCAGAACCAAAACCCCAAAAACCCAAACCAGAACGAGAACCAGAACCCAAACCCAACCCTAACCTGAACCCGAACCCCGAACATGAACCTGAACCCCTAACCCTAATCGTAAAGTGAAACCGTAAAGCGAACACTACCCCGAACATAAACCCAAAACTCACCAGAACCCAAAACCCCCAAACCCTAACCCAAACCCATAACCATAACCCTAACCTAACCCTAACATAAACCCCGAACCCGAATCCGAACCCGAACACAAACCCCAAAAACCCAAAACCCCTAACTCGAACCCGGACCCGGACCCGGACCCTAACCCAAAACCCAAAACCAAACCCAAACTCAAAATCCAAACCTGAACCCGAACCCGAACCCGAACCCTAACCCTTAAAACGCGAACCTAAAACTCGAACCTGAACCCGAAACGAACCAAAACCGAAAACCAAACCCAAACCCTTTTAATATAAATAATCTGAAAAGTTCAGCATTCCACAAACAATTTGTAGTCTACTTATATTTTTTATAGATAAAGCTTATTAAATTTCAGACACACTTGATGTGCATGATTTCTCTATCATACTTTTGACAAAAAATCCCTAACTTTACTTAAACTACTTGTCTTCTACATATTATATTCCTTATATTGAAGGCTTAGAAAGAAAGCATTATAGCATTACATTTTGTAGTCTACTTATATTTCTCCCTAGAGATAGGGATAGCTTATTAACTACAAAGAATCATGAAACAAGAAACCCCACGTGAGTTTCATCCTTTTTTGTTCAACTTACTTCCACACAAATTTTTTAAGATTACAGAAACCAGAATCAATTCTTGTTTTCTACTTGTCATGTTCTATTGAACAAAGCTTTTGAGCAGTGGACAAATTAGATGCATTCTTTTGCTTAAATTTCATATACTTTATATACAAAGATTTTTAAAATATTTTTCAAACAACTCCAATAAAAAATTTCAAGACAAGGTTTTCTACGGTATTTCTGTTTAAAAACATTTTGTATATAAGGAATATGTAGGTTGAAGGCAAGGAATTTTTCTGGGCCATATGTGATGCCAAAAAACCATTGAAATGAAGAACGTGATAAGGGAAGCCGAATGATGCACTTAGTATATATATAGCTAAAAAGTTTATAAAAGAGAGGCTAAGCGTGTTTGTTGTATGTAAACCAAACCCTTTGTTTGTAAGGAATTCGTTAAAAATTCAGCTGAACTATGCATTTTTTTTGGGTGTATGTGAAGTTAAAATCCTTTAAATAGAGAATCTGAAAAGTTCAGCAGTTCCACAACCAATTTTTAGTCTATTATATTTCTAATAGAAAAGCTTATTCCCCAAATTTATTGTGGAAAATGCTGAAATTTTTTTATAAGCAAATGGATGCATATAATTTGTCAAAATGCTCAAAAGCTTTGTTTAATAAATTATGAGAAATAGATAACAAGAATTGATTCTGCTTTCTGTAATGTTAAAAAGTTTTGTGTGGAAGTAAGTTGAAGGAGATGTCAAGTGTGGGGTCCTGTTTCAGTATAAGGACAAAATAATATTATATGTAAAGGACATCAAGTGTTTCCATAATTAATAAGCTGTCTCTTTAAGAAATATAAAACCCGAACCCGTACCCGAACCCGAACACTAACACTAACCCGAACCCGAACCCGAACCCAATTCAGAACCCTAACCTGAACCCAAACCCGAAACCGAAACTGAACCTGAAAAGGAACCCTAACACTAACCCGAACCAGAACCGTAATCCTAACTTTAATCCTAACGCGAACACTACCCTGAACCTGAACCTGAACCAGAACCCAAACCCAAACCCAAACCCAAACCCTAACCTGAACCCGAACCCGAACATGAACCTGAATCCTAACCCTAATCCTAAAGTGAACCCTAAAGCGAACACTACCCCGAACGTGAACCCAAACACTCACCAGAACCCAAACCCAAACCCAAACGCAAAACCTAACCCTAACCCTAACCATAACCCTAACATGAACCCGAACCCGAACCCGAACACGAACCCAAACCCAAATCCAAACCCAAACCAGAACGAGAACCAGAACCCAAACCCAAACCTTAACCTGAACCCGAACCCGAACATGAACCTGAATCCTAACCCTAATCCTAAAGTGAACCCTAAAGCGAACACTACCCCGAACGTGAACCCAAACACTCACCAGAACCCAAACCCAAACCCTAACCCTAACCCTAACCCTAACCCTAACCCTAACCCTAACATGAACCCGAACCCGAACACGAACACGAACCCAAACCCAAATCCAAACTCAAACCCGAACCAGAACCAGAACCCAAACCCAAACCAGAACGAGAACCAGAACCCAAACCCAAACCCTAACTCGAACCCGGACCCGGACCCGGACCCTAACCCTAAACCAAAACCAAAACCAAACTCAAATCCAAACCTGAACCCGAACCCGAACCCGAACCCTAACCCTAACCCAAACCCGAATCCTAACCCTTAAAACGTGAACCTGAACTCGAACCTGAACCCGAAACCTAAACCGAAACCGAAAACCAAACCCAAACCCTTTTAATATAAATAATCTGAAAAGTTCAGCAGTTCCACAAACAATTTGTAGTCTACTT
This sequence comes from Phrynocephalus vlangalii, assembly GCA_037367305.1. Taxonomy (NCBI): domain Eukaryota; kingdom Metazoa; phylum Chordata; class Lepidosauria; order Squamata; family Agamidae; genus Phrynocephalus; species Phrynocephalus vlangalii. Next base: position 6,968 of record JAWVWN010003665.1, on the reverse strand, counting down.
ATATTTCTTATAGAGAAAGCTTATTAATTACAGACACACTGGATGTGCATGATTTCTCTCATCATACTTTTGACAAAAAATCCCTAACTTTACTTAAACTAGTCTTCTACATATTATATTCCTTATATTGAATGCTTAGAAAGAAAGCATTATAGCATTACATTTTGTAGTCTACTTATATTTCTCATAGAGATAGGGATAGCTTATTAACTACATGAATCATGAAACAAGAGACACACGTGAGATGCATCCTTCTCTGTTCAACTTACTTCCACACAAATCTTTTTAAGATTACAGAAACCAGAATCAATTCTTGTTTTCTACTTGTCATGGTTCTATTGAACAAAGCTTTTGAGCAGTAGACAAAGTAGATGCATTCTTTTGCTTAAATTTTCATATACTTTATATACAAAGATTTTTAAAATATTATTCAGAACAACTCCAATATAAAAATTACAAGACAAGGTGTTTCTCGGGTATATTCTGTTAAAAACATTTTGTATATAAGGAATATGTTAGGTTGAAGGCAAGGAATTTTTCTGGGCTATATGTGATGCCAAAAACCATTGAATATGAAGAACGTGATAAGGAGAGCCGAATGATGCACTTAGTATATATATAGCTAAAAAGTTTATAAAAGAGATGCTAAGCGTGTTTGTTGTATGTAAACCAAAACGCCTTTGTTTGTAAGGAATTTGTAAAGTTCAGCAGAACTATGCATTTTGTTCTGGTGTATGTGAAGTTAAAATCCTTTTAAATAGAGAATCTGAAAAGTTCAGCAGTTCCACAACCAATTTGTAGTCTACTTATATTTCTAATAGAGAAAGCTTATTCCACAAATTTATTGTGGAACTGCTGAAATTTTCATAAGCAAATGGATGCATATAATTTGTCAACTGCTCAAAAGCTTTGTTTAATAGAATTATGAGAAATAGATAACAAGAATTGATTCTGCTTTCTGTAATGTTAAAAAGTTTTGTGTGGAAGTAAGTTGAACGGAGATGTCACGTGTGTGTCCTGTTTCAGTATAAGGACAAAATATTATTATATGTAAAGGACATCAAGTGTTTCCATAATTAATAAGCTGTCTCTTTAAGAAATATAAAACCCGAACCCGTACCCGAACCCGAACACTAACACTAACCCGAACCCGAACCCGAACCCAATTCAGAACCCTAACCTGAACCCAAACCCGAAACCGAAACTGAAACTGAAAAGGAACCCTAAAACTAACCCGAACCAGAACCGTAATCCTAACTTTAATCCTAACGCGAACACTACCCTGAACCTGAACCTGAACCAGAACCCAAACCCAAACCCAAACCCAAACCCTAACCTGAACCCGAACCCGAACATGAACCTGAATCCTAACCCTAATCCTAAAGTGAACCCAAAAGCGAACACTACCCCGAACGTGAACCCAAACACTCACCAGAACCCAAACCCAAACCCAAACGCAAAACCTAACCCTAACCCTAACCGTAACCCTAACATGAACCCGAACCCGAATCCGAACCCGAACACGAACCCAAACCCAAATCCAAACCCAAACCAGAACGAGAAGCAGAACCCAAACCCAAACCCTAACCTGAACCCGAACCCGAACATGAACCTGAATCCTAACCCTAATCCTAAAGTGAACCCTAAAGCGAACACTACCCCGAACGTGAACCCAAACACTCACCAGAACCCAAACCCAAACCCTAACCCTAACCATAACCCTAACCCTAACCCTAACCCTAACATGAACCCGAACCCGAACCCGAACCCGAACACGAACACGAACCCAAATCCAAACTCAAACCCGAACCAGAACCAGAACCCAAACCCAAACCAGAACGAGAACCAGAACCCAAACCCAAACCCTAACTCGAACCCGGACCCGGACCCGGACCCTAACCCTAAACCAAAACCAAACCCAAACTCAAATCCAAACCTGAACCCGAACCCGAACCCGAACCCGAACCCAAACCCAAACCCGAATCCTAACCCTTAAAACGCGAACCCTAACTCGAACCTGAACCCGAAACCTAAACCGAAACCGAAAACCAAACCCAAACCCTTTTAATATAAATAATCTGAAAAGTTCAGCAGTTCCACAAACAATTTGTAGTCTACTTATATTTCTTATAGAGAAAGCTTATTAATTACAGACACACGATGTGCATGATTTCTCTCATCATATTTTTGACAAAAAATCCCTAACTTTACTTAAACTAGTCTTCTACATATTATATTCCTTATATTGAATGCTTAGAAAGAAAGCATTATAGCATTACATTTTGTAGTCTACTTATATTTCTCATAGAGATAGGGATAGTTTATTAACTACATGAATCATGAAACAAGACACACACGTGAGATGCATCCTTCTCTGTTCAACTTACTTCCACACAAATCTTTTTAAGATTACAGAAACCAGAATCAATTCTTGTTTTCTACTTGTCATGGTTCTATTGAACAAAGCTTTTGAGCAGTAGACAAATTAGATGCATTCTTTTGCTTAAATTTTCATATACTTTATATACAAAGATTTTTAAAATATTCTTCAGAACAACTCCAATATAAAAATTAAAAGACAAGGTGTTTCTACGGTATATTCTGTTAAAAACATTTTGTATATAAGGAATATGTTAGGTTGAAGGCAAGGAATTTTTCTGGGCTATATGTGATGCCAAAAACCATTGAATTTGAAGAACGTGATAAGGAGAGCCGAATGATGCACTTAGTATATATATAGCTAAAAAGTTTATTAAAGAGATGCTAAGCATGTTTGTTGTATGTAAACCAAAACGCCTTTCTTTGTAAGGAATTTGTAAAGTTCAGCAGAACTAGGCATTTTGTTCTGGTATATGTGAAGTTAAAATCCTTTTAAATAGAGAATCTGAAAAGTTCAGCAGTTCCACAACCAATTTGTAGTCTACTTATATTTCTTATAGAGAAAGCTTATTCCACAAATTTATTGTGGAACTGCTGAAATTTTCATAAGCAAATGGATGCATATAATTTGTCAACTGCTCAAAAGCTTTGTTTAATAAAATTATGAGAAATAGATAACAAGACTTGATTCTGCTTTCTGTAATGTTAAAAAGTTTTGTGTGGAAGTAAGTTGAACAGAGAAGAAGGATGCATGTCACGTGTGTGTCCTGTTTCAGTATAAGGACAAAATAATATGATATGTAAGGGACATCAAGTGTTTCCATAATTAATAAGCTATCTCTTTAAGAAATAAAAGAACCCGAACCCGAACCCGAACCCGAACACTAACACTAACCCGAACCCTAACCCGAACCCAATTCAAAACCCTAACCTGAACCCAAACCCGAAACCGAAACTGAACCTGAAAAGGAACCCTAACACTAACCCGAACCAGAACCGTAATCCTAACTTTAATCCTAACGCGAACACTACCCTGAACCTGAACCTGAACCAGAACCCAAACCCAAACCCAAACCCAAACCCTAACCTGAACCCGAACCCGAACATGAACCTGAATCCTAACCCTAATCCTAAAGTGAACCCAAAAGCGAACACTACCCCGAACGTGAAGCCAAACACTCACCAGAACCCAAACCCAAACCCAAACGCAAAACCTAACCCTAACCCTAACCGTAACCCTAACATGAACCCGAACACGAATCCGAACACGAACACGAACCCAAACCCAAATCCAAACTCAAACCCGAACGAGAACCAGAACCAGAACCAGAACCCAAACCCAAACCAGAACGAGAACCAGAACCCAAACCCAACCCTAACCTGAACCCGAACCCGAACATGAACCTGAATCCTAACCCTAATCGTAAAGTGAACCGTAAAGCGAACACTACCCCGAACATGAACCCAAACACTCACCAGAACCCAAACACAAACCCTAACCCTAACCATAACCATAACCCTAACCCTAACCCTAACATGAACCCGAACCCGAATCCGAACCCGAACACGAACCCAAACCCAAACCCTAACTCGAACCCGGACCCGGACCCGGACCCTAACCCTAAACCAAAACCAAACCCAAACTCAAATCCAAACCTGAACCCGAACCCGAACCCGAACCCTAACCCTTAAAACGCGAACCTGAACTCGAACCTGAACCCGAAACCGACACCGAAACCGAAAACCAAACCCAAACCCTTTTAATATAAATAATCTGAAAAGTTCAGCAGTTCCACAAACAATTTGTAGTCTACTTATATTTCTTATAGATAAAGCTTATTAATTACAGACACACTTGATGTGCATGATTTCTCTCATCATACTTTTGACAAAAAATCCCTAACTTTACTTAAACTACTTGTCTTCTACATATTATATTCCTTATATTGAAGGCTTAGAAAGAAAGCATTATAGCATTACATTTTGTAGTCTACTTATATTTCTCATAGAGATAGGGATAGCTTATTAACTACATGAATCATGAAACAAGACACACACGTGAGATGCATCCTTCTCTGTTCAACTTACTTCCACACAAATCTTTTTAAGATTACAGAAACCAGAATCAATTCTTGTTTTCTACTTGTCATGGTTCTATTGAACAAAGCTTTTGAGCAGTGGACAAATTAGATGCATTCTTTTGCTTAAATTTTCATATACTTTATATACAAAGATTTTTAAAATATTATTCAGAACAACTCCAATATAAAAATTACAAGACAAGGTGTTTCTACGGTATATTCTGTTAAAAACATTTTGTATATAAGGAATATGTTAGGTTGAAGGCAAGGAATTTTTCTGGGCCATATGTGATGCCAAAAACCATTGAATATGAAGAACGTGATAAGGAGAGCCGAATGATGCACTTAGTATATATATAGCTAAAAAGTTTATAAAAGAGATGCTAAGCGTGTTTGTCGTATGTAAACCAAAACGCCTTTGTTTGTAAGGAATTTGTAAAGTTCAGCAGAACTATGCATTTTGTTCTGGTGTATGTGAAGTTAAAATCCTTTTTATATATAGAATCTGAAAAGTTCAGCAGTTCCACAACCAATTTGTAGTCTACTTATATTTCTTATAGAGAAAGCTTATTCCACAAATTTATTGTGGAACTGCTGAAATTTTCATAAGCAAAAGGATGCATATAATTTGTCAACTGCTCAAAAGCTTTGTTTAATGAAATTATGAGAAATAGATAACAAGAATTGATTCTGCTTTCTGTAATGTTAAAAAGTTTTGTGTGGAAGTAAGTTGAACGGAGAAGAAGGATGCATTCACGTGTGTGTCCGTTCAGTATGCAAAACTAATGAAAACGAACGTGTTTCCTAATTAAAAGTATCTCTTAAGAAAAAAACCCAAAACCACAACCTAACACAAACTAACCCGAACCTAACCGAACCAACAAACCCAACCAACCTAACCCAAACCCGAAACCGAAATGAAACCTAAAAAAAACTACTAACCCAACCAGACCGAATCCAACCTTAACCAACGCAAAACCTAACCTACCCTAACCTAACCTAAAACCAAAACCCAAACCAAACCCAAACCCGAAACCAAACCAACCAGAACAGAACCTGAATCCTAACCCTAACCTAAAGTGAACCCAAAAGCGAACAACTAACCCAACGTAACCCAAACTCACCAGAACCAAACCCAACCCAAACGCAAACCTAACCCAAACCCTAACCTAACCTAACAGAACCCAAACCCACAACCGAACACAACCCAAACCCAAACCAAACTCAAACCCAACCGAACCAGAAAAATAACCAGAACCCAAACCCAAACCAAACTAACCAACCCAAACCAAACCCAAACCTGAACCCGAACCCGAACAACCTGAACCTAACCAATCCAAAAACCGTAAACGAACCCAACCCCGAACGTGAACCCAAACACACCAGAACCCAAAACCAAACCCAACCCTAACCATAACAATAACCCTAACCCTAACCCAACGAACCCGAACCCAACCAACCAAACTGAACCCAAACCCAAATCCAAACCCAAACCCTAAATCAACGAAACCGACCCGGACCCTAACCCAAACCAAAACCAAACCCAAACTCAAACCAACCTACCCTAAACCAAACCCAACCCGAAACCAACCCAACCCAAAACAACTCCTTAAATAAAAATAAAACCGAACTAACCAAACCAACGCAAACACAAACCAAAACCCCCTTAAAAAAAACAAACTAAACTACTAAAAATTTAGGAAAGCTACTTAATTAACATAAAGCAAAAATGAGGCATACACTCATAATGTGACAAAATCCCATCAACTTTTACAAAACTCCTAATTACCTTAAATTAAGTCTTAAAAATTCATACTTGAATTAGAAAACATTGACATAGATAGGAACTTATTAATAATAAATGAACAGAACCAGTAAGAAGAACTGAACAATACTCACAATCTTTAAATAACCAAATCAACTGTTTTACTTTACAAAGTCTATAAACACTTTTTAAAGCAGTAAAACAAGTTTTAAATCCGCAAAATTTTCATTACTTTTATCAAAGATTTTAAAATTTTTCAGAACAAAATTAAAAATTACAAGCAATTTTCAATACTACTTAAAACATTTGTTTAGGAATATTTAGTTAACAAAAATTTTTCCAAAGGGGCCCAAAAAACCTTTTGGGGGGGGGAAATATGAAGAACGTGATAAGGAAGCCGAATGATGCACTAAATAAAAGCTAAAAAGTTTATAAAAGAGTGCTAAGCTTTTTGTTGTATGTAAACCAAAACGCCTTTTTTTGTAAGGAATTTGTAAATTTAACAGAAACTAGATTTTGTTCTGGTGATGTGAAGAAAATCCTTTTAAAAAATTTCTAAAACCCCCTAAAATTCCAAACCCAAATTTTAGCTATTATATTTCTAATAGAGAAATTTTTCCACAAATTTATTTGAAGGGAAATTTTTAGCAAAATAGGATTATTGAACTTCAAAGCTTTGTTTAATAAAATTATGAGAAAGAAACAAAAATTTTCCTTCTGAAAATTTTTTTTAAAATTTGGAA
>JAWVWN010003664.1:0-80381 GCA_037367305.1 Phrynocephalus vlangalii | reverse complement strand
TTCAACAGTAACCGAAGTTGGATTTACTAGTTAATATGTAGAGGATGTTAGATTTCTATACAACCCATATTTAATGATAGCAATTGGGCCTTTGATCTCTTTTAAAAGCTCTGCCTGGTGTTGTATTCCAGCACTGGAATGTAATGGTCTATCCTTATTTCAGATCACCCAAGTCATCATGTAGCCTCGCCTTTAAACCTCTTCTAATAAACCATTTTGATGCATCATCCCTACCATGCTATGGCTTGAGAGAACGGAAAGACATTATATAATCCAAGGCATTACATAGCCAACAATTAAGTGATCCAAATCAGGAATTGATCCCATCTATTAGAGGCAACTGAAATAGCTAATGGTAAAGGGAAGAACGCACCGCTCCCTTCAGGGCTAGCGAGCTTAGTAACTAGTAATTTGGAAATAAATCTTCATGAATCCTAGTCAACCAGATGGGAAATCGGGTTAATCCGCTGAAAAGAGATGTATAGAAAAATTAAAATCGGAGAATCAGATTGGGTGTACAATGTAGGAATGGCCAGAATTGAGGGCATGAAACTCAGGATAAATGACAGAACCAAATGCTTCCTGCTTGGAAAGACCCTTTTGTTGTCTTATGCTTCCAATACAAAATGGAGTGGTAGTGTTGGGGAACCAGAGGCGTTGCAAGGATTTGGAGTGCCTGGGGACAAAATTTGTTTTTACACCACTCATGCCCCCCCACCGCATCGCACCCACCCAGCAACGGGGGCCCAATCCCACATTTGGGTGGACAGGTGGATGTATGTGTGTGCACGTGCATGCCTCACACCTTTCCTGCGGTGGCCCAAAGGAAGGCGAGGAAGAGGAGGGGGCACCGCAACCCCCACGCTCCCTGCCTGTCTGCCTGCTTTGCTGCTTGCTTGGCGCATAGCGGCAGAGGTGGTGGATGGGGTCTCGTTGGCAAGCCTTAGCCGGGGGAAAGGAGGAGTGCTGTCGGGAGGGTGCACTGCTTCCTTCTCCTGCTCCCCTCCCAGGTGCCCCCAGATTGCTGCACCCGGGGCAAATGCACCCTTCTGCCTTCCCCCCAGATATGCCCTTGTGGGGAATCCAACAATTAAAGGAGGTGTTGGCCATTCCGCAGTATAGAAGGAGGATGGAAGTGGGGGGGGGGAATTCTCAGGTCCTGTTCTGAGTAATGAATGAAAATAAAATATGACCACACATTGAGCCAGAGTAGGTAGTTTATTGCAAGGAAATTGCAACCTTCTCACATGTACATGCACAGTGGCACAACCTTCTTGTCCTCACACACAATGTCTTAAAGCTGGCTTGCATGGCTACAGTTTCTTCTTACATGATCCGTGAGATACTGTACTAACAAAGGAAGGGCAGTGCTGAATCAGACCAACTGGCGCTCTCACTCATTGTTTGCTACATACTGTGGCCCATCATCAGTAATGGATGGATATGTTTCTTCTCTCAGTTCTTCGCTGGACAAAGGATCTTTCTGCCATTTTTTAGAGATACGTGTAAATCATGCATCCATGCACTCTCGTGACGTATACCAAATTTTCTGTTATGGACAGAGATAAAGTTTATATTTTTAATAGATCTCAAAGAGAATACATGCACAATGGTACATCAAGTATAAATGGCTAACAATTGCCTTATTTTCACATGGATTTTTAAGAAGTAGAAGCTTTGATGGGTTATTTGCATCTTTGTGAGCAGTCAGCCTGCCTTTTTGGCATATGCATATTAAAGCTCAGATGTAGAAGAAACACTAGAGGCATTTTGCCTAACTTAAAAAAAAAACTTATGCAGAATAAGGACTCATCTTTGGAAACACTACAGAAGAAGAATCTCCAGGAAAGTCATTCTCAGCTAGACAGGGGCATGGCATGGGGAGGGCAAGGGGGCGTGGTGCCCCAGGCACAGCAATTAGGGGGCACCAAATCGCCTACTGCCCCCTGCTGCTGCCCCACCCACCATCTCCAATTACTCCCAAGTAAAGGCACAGATGCGTCTGGCGTGCTCGGGCCATCCCTCGCTGCTGCTGCCACGTTCGGCCTCACCTCCCTGAACGTTGCTGCTGCCTTGGCTGCAGGGGTGGTCTGGCTCAGCACCTCGTCTGCCTGGCGGCATGTGAATGGCCACAAGGGTGGCAGGGCTGCAGCCACAGCCGTTGTTGTGTTGGGCCATGGAGTGCCGGCCAGGGCTGCCGCTGCTGCAGCTGGAGGTGGAGGGTGCCACCCAGGCTTGGAGCTGCCCAGAGGGGTGGGGTGGGGTTGGTGGGGCCGCCTGGCTGAACCTGGTAGCCTGCTTGCTGGTGGTGAGCACCGATGCCATGCCGTGCTCCGTCTGAGATGGGGGGGGGGGCTGGCAACACGGGAGGAGGGTACACCCTCTGGGAGGCTCAGGTGGGCTGAGGGGGAGTGGTGGCGGGGGGGCTCGCTCTCCTTTGTGTCAATGGGGGGCACAAAAATGACTTTTGCCCCATGCTCTTGAAACCCTAGCTATGCCTGTGCAGCTAGACAAGGGATATTGCCAAGACTTCATATTCCTATAATTTTTACATGGGAATGTGCACTATCTGCTTCTCACCTCCCAGGACCCTACTAGAACTTCTCATCTGCAAGCAGTAATATAAGTACCATGAGGTTCTCTTTAAACAATGGCCAGTTCAACCGTATCTGCTTTTTGTGTGAACCATCTGCTTTTCCTTGCAAGCTGCACAGTTCCACAATGTGTGAATGTCATGCCCTACCCCATCTTATATTCTTTTAAAAAGAAGAAAAAAGTGTGAGGGAGAGGCAGAGAATGCTTACGTGACTTGTTCCTTACGGCATGCACAGAAGATGCCATCTCTTCCAGGAACTTCTGAAACAAGAAATACCTCTGGATAAATACATTTGACACCTAAAGAGCACATGCCTTCAGCCTGGGGGATGATACCTGAGATCACTCGTCTGCAACAAATAGCACACTGTGGAATTTTCCACCTTCTCTGTTCTACACCTACCAATAATGGTTAAAATATTCTGATTTGCAGCCTGGATGTTTCTGTTCTTTTGGTTATTGTAATATCTAGTTCCAGTGACTGAATATACCTTTCGTGGTTTTAGGGGGGAAATGCTCTGATGTGTTGCTTGATGCTTTAGAACCATCCATGTGGTTAGAGATTGGCACGAATCAAAAAAATGGCATTTCGTTTGTCGTTTGTCATATGGAGGGTCAGTTTCGGTTCGTTTCTGTTTTTCACGAATTTTTGCAAAAAAATTGTTTTCGGTTTTGTTTGTTTCGTTACCATTTTGTTACCATTTATTTCATTTTTTGTGATTTTTTTTAGGATTTTAAGCAATTCACTCATATTGCAGTAACGGAAACGAAACACACGACAAAATTTCCGGTGTTTCTGTTCGTTTTGTTTCATTTTAGAGACAAAATTCATTTGTCGTTTTGTTACATAACAAAATGAAAAAACAAAAACGGAAACGAAAAATTGTTCATTTTGTGCCCATCTCTACATGTGGTTGTGTGAGTGTGTGGGGAAGCATTTGTGTCTGTTGCGTCTGAACTCATGTATGCGTGTACACAAATAACAGCCAATTCCTAAAACCTGGCTCATGAGAACTAAGAAACTGACAGCTAACACTTAACATAGCTAGCTTTCGTGGATCAACCTTGTCCACTTTGTCAGGCTTATACCAATGGGACGTTCGTCTTGCCACGAACTTTTGGACTTGGAGGTCTTCACACTGGTACAAGCCTGTAGAAGCGCACAGTCCTGATCCATGAAAGCTAGTTGATTGTATCAGGGTTTTTTTTTAGTGGATCACAAAGGTATCACCTACTCATGTATTTGTAGACTGCTGTTTATTTATGTGACTCGGCTGTAAACTGTGTAACAATCCATTTAAGAGGTGGCTGGGAGGAGTGCTCCAGAAACCAGGTACAAATATAAGGTTTCCCAAAAATCTAATCTAGATAGTGTTGGCTTGAGGCTGAAGAACATGAGATGAGGATGTGCTTGCCAGACGTTGCCCTTGCCAAGAAATGCTCTACAATTCTGAGTACTCAGTGAGAAATGTGAAATTTACCCAAAGACAAACTCGGTATCCTAAAAGTGTGAGGAACGTGTACTCTTCACTTGTTGTAGCCCTATTAACCTCGCATGCCGGGGCTAGTGTTAAGCAATGCTGGGGGCTCTAGTCAAATAACCTGAAAGCCACAGATTCCTTCTCCATCCTTTTAGGGAGTCACACACCTTTACGTTTTCTCATTCCTGAACCTTGCACTTGTTTACAAACACAAATGGTAAACACTTGCATGTAACATGGACCATCGTCCTGCCACTACCACATTTATGGATGGTTTCAGCATGCCACCCACACTTTCCCAAAGTCAGTGTCCACACACTGCATCCAGTGCTTCATGGACTTGGATTTTTGTATTACTAACTTTCATATCCTTTAAATATTTCATATCTCAACTTGTTGGTCATCTTTTCACACTTCCTATGGCTTGATTTCCTTTCAGTTTCATCTTCTTCCTATGCCTTCATGTCAATGAAATTTTTCATGAATATCACTCCTACTTCCATGTCACTTGACTGTTATCATTTATATTTCCAAAGGGAGAAGGGCCATTGGTTCTTTATCCCAAAATGCTTTTTGTGCAACTTCTAATGTTTTACCCTGCTATGATTTCATTCAATTAGGAGATTTACCCATATGAAGACTATGTTTTCCATAATCTACTTTATTTAGTGATAACATTATTAATATTTTTCCTGCCATCCACATGACATTCACATTCTCTTAGTTAGTATGGTGATAAAATCAGTGACTTTTATGCTTTTGAAAAAAATATTTCCTGAAGGCAAAGCTTAGTTTTTTAATGAGCTCTTTTCGGGTGGTAGAGTTTAGCAGTGTGGTACTTTCCAATGAAGTTCACATCAAGGCGAAAGACTCCCTGTTGGAAGATTTTAATTATCCATCAAGCATGAAATATGGCATGTCTTACTTTCTGCATTGTAATGAATAAACTGTGTTATTGTACCTGTGCATAAATGAATCCTTTTTCTTCAATTTCCTAATTATCTAGATTAGAGGTAAGCAACTTGTAGTTCCCCTTGATATTATTGGACTACCAGGACTGCAACTAGGATCTGGGTCACCCGGGACAAACATGGATTCTGCACCCCACCCCACCCCCCACGCCTGGCAGAGGGGCATGCAGAATAGTACAAATACTATACAAATGCTTGTACTATAGCCTTAGTACCAATACTGCCTTGTCATTTTGACACCTCCTCCAGTGCAGTGCCTGGGCCACATGCCCCATTTGCCCCCACACTTGTGGCCCAGTGGACTGCAACTTCTAGCATCCCTCCCAATAAGCTACTCCACTTACAGTTCAAGAGAGTCATTGTCCCCCTAGTACCTGCAGGGCCACACATTGCCAGCGCAGAACCTGATCATTTACAACGGGCTCTTCATGATATGAGCTACACTTCATGAGGCCAACTGATGTACGTTTGAGAGTTGCTGCATACTGTATTTTTCTGTCTAAAAGACCCACCCCATGTATAAGACAACCCCCCCGCCACTTTTCCAAATCAAAATTACAGTTTCATTACCACACAGTTCTTTCTACGGCTTACTTGCGTGTATAAGATAACCCTCAATTTTTAGTCTAATAATTTTAGACCAAGATATAGTCTTATACATGGAAAAACGCTGTACTTGTCATTACCTTGAATACGGCTGTTTTTCCTTCAGAAACAGACGCACCTCAATGCCTATGACGTATCACAAAATGCTTGAGGAAGCCCCATGGCTGCCAAGCAATATCTTTCCAGTGACAGAGGGGCTCACTTTCAGAAAAAACATGATGAGTTTCTTTTCTGGTCTTGGCATCATAACTATGTTTAAATGGCATTTAATCCGATTTTTTTTCTCCACAGAAATTGTTATTACCTTCCCCTGTGAAAAGAGATACAGACCCTAGCTAACAGGATTCTCCAGCCATTCCGTAAAACTCAGACCACCAAGAGACCCATGCCCTTAATTTTGGCTCCTTTGCCTGCCTTATTTAAAATAAAGTGTCCTCGTAAAACCATTCAGTGTTAGTAATGCTAAGGAGGGGCTCTAAAGAAATCAATACGGGGGGAGGGGGGGAGAGGAACCATGACAGTGAGATCATACTTGCTTTTTGAAAAACATGACCTAATCATGAGAGTGTTATTACTTAACACTGAAGGAAAATGTGTAATGTGTTCCAAAGAAAAGCCCTAGCAATTAGCCTAAGTATTTCAGTGAGCTTCCAACACTTATAACTTGCCCTACAGATCATTCAGCAAGCCATGTCAGTATTAGACAGTCAGACCTGGATCCACCATGCTTGTACAGATATCTTTTGTGCAGTCTCCGAGATCAGTATGTTGAAAACAGAAGGAGACAAGATAGTTAAAAGCAACAGCAGGCTTCATACTTTGCTTAGACAATAACACCGGCACATATGGGTTTTTACAGAGGTAGTTTTAAGTGCTTTTAATTGTCTCACTTGTTTTAATGTTATCAGCTAACATTTTAACATTCTCATTTTTAGTGGTTTTATTCAATCCTTTTTAAAAGGTAACTTACCACGAGCTGCCTAGTCTACTGTTCCCCATGTCGGGGAAGGACAGAGCATACCATCAAACAATTCAGTCAACGAAGGTTTGTTTCAGATGGTTTTTTGGGGAAAGTGTCCCTTCTATTTGTACCAAAATCTTCAAAATTTCATCATATAAAGAACTTGCCATTTTAGTACTGTAGAGTTGGGGGGGTGCATTAAAAGAGGTAGAGCAACTCTTCCATCCTTGTGTCTTCAAGTGACATTAGTGCCAGATTAGTGTTGCCAGTCACATCTGTTTTCTGCAAGTTTTCTTATCACTATGTGGAAGACAAGCACAAGTCATTTCTCCCTCTACTCGGAGTAGCTGACTACACCGAATTTAGCCGTTGCTTGGTTTTTATGTGCTATCAAGTCAGGTCCAATTCATGGTGACCCTATGAATCACTGACCTTCAACACGTTCAGCTGTTGACAGCTCTGCTCAGTTCTTGCAAACCTAAGCCTGTGGCTTCCTTTACTTGAGTCAATCTATTTTATACTATCTCCCTCTTCTCTTCTTGATTTCCATTTTTCACAGCAGTATTGTCTTTTCCAGTGAATCTTAGAATAACGTTAGAACTGATGAACTGCATGGGACCTCCTGCCAAGGAGGCACAGTGTGGAACCCCTGACGCATATTTCACAGGCAACAGATGTGGCAGAAGGGTGTTGGAATATACTATTTTGAGGCATGAAATAGGAGGAAATTCCATCTTATTCTTTGCCTTGGGTGGAAAATTGTTTGGGGGCAGGCCTGTTTTATTTCTTCCTAACCCTAAAGCAGCAAATACACTACTGGAAATATCCTCATGATGAACCTTACTGGGCTTTCGATCAATTTTCCAGAACATTCTGTGTTAAGATGTTGCTAGTGAGCAACAGACGCTGTGCTTCCTTCTTTCAATATTCCCCCCCCCCATAAGAATAGGTGGCACAACTATCCCCATTTTGACCTCTGCCAGTACACATCATACAACAATAAAAACGAGAAAATATGTTCTTCTATAAATACGTTTATAGGCAGCAAAGATGATTTACTGCCCACTTAGTTAATCCCTATAAAATGACACAGCTGAGTGCCTTTAAACTGCATGCATACAGATGATTAATTAAACAAGCAGTTAAATCACTTGACCTGGCACAATTCAGACTATTAAAGCCATTACAATAATAGAGCTTCCATTTCCCTTTAGGCAGAAAGTCTTTTGTTGAATGTGCATACGGTATACCTGTTCAGATTCAAGCCAAAAGGGGACTAAACAGGGGAAAGAATTCGCTGTTTTTGGTGAACATTACCATAAACTTTTCTTTTGACAGAATTATAATACCATATTGTATGCTTTTAAAAGTGTTGAGAGAATTTAAACTTAGCACAAGATTATGACACAGCGTGGCCTATTTTTGAATAAATATGCAAGGAAGGTGCTATGTGCTTGTGGAGCTTTGTGGGGCAAGCAAAAGAATCCACTCATAAATCAATTGAAGCAGTCAATTATTCACCTTGTAGTCAGGACTCACTGATCACTCAAGGCTAATTTTACATCTTTGAAATATACTCAGTTTAACTTAATATTTTTTTAAACACTGACAGGGCCAAAATGTAAGGAAACATACAGATTGTAGTTTATTTTCCAACAATTTTTAAACCCATTCTCAATATGAAAACATGGTTTCTCCACTTCTGAGTACTACAGCATTGTCTTGTTCTCATTTAAGGCTGGTATTTTGTATTATGCAGATGCCACCATACTACTGGCAGAAAGCAGCAACAGCTTGAAACAATTCCTGGTGAAGCTGAAATAAATAAATGCAGATGCAGATGTGCAGCTGTGCATTAGGAAGATAAAAATTGTGGCAATGAAATAACTACATAACTTTAGTACTGATAAGGAAGAAATTGAAATTGTTAAAAATTTTGTATACCTCAGTATGGGAGGGACTTTGGTTTGGAAACACATGAAACCTCCCACAAAAGACACTCTTTCTTTCACTTTTGTGATCTTTTGTTGGTTTCTAAAAAGGAGCCTCTTAACCACAAATGTTTCTTTCAAATTAAAGAAGAACATTAAAAGATATATCTCTGTTTCCCCTCTTTTGTTTTTCCTTTCTTTTATTCAGTGTCTGTCAAATCACCCAGGAAATGGTATTAAATAGCTTTAATGCCAACGAGCTACCCAGATTCACTTAAAGGTAACCCAGGATTGTTGGCAGAGCATCCTCTGGTGGAGAAAAGGAGTGGGAGGATGAGTAAAGAGAAGACAAACCTACCTGTAGCTTTTTAGCCCTGCCTTGCTTTGTCTCCAAGTCGGTTACTTCACGTCCCTCTCATCGTGGTTTGCGGTCCCGCTTGGGACCGGTACGAAAAAATGTTACTGCACGTCCATTGCTTGACGACGGGAGTTCGTCCTGACCATGACCCCTGAACTGGGATTTAAGCGTGATGAGCCATACCTCTCCCTGACCTCGGAAATCTCTTGCCTCGGTTCTTGTTTTGAGATGAGAGCCCATGAAGTTATGCTCGTCACACAATGTGCACATTCTCCATCTAGTGGCAGTTGCATTCTCCAGTACAATCCCAATGGCGTAAACAATGCATCACAGAGAGATAAGAAGGCATTAAACCTCTAACTTTGCTGCTTACCGCATGAAAAGCAAACTTACGGAGATTCAAAATATTGAAAAACGGAAGGTCAGACCAAAAAAAGGGCAAATGAAGGCAAGGAAGTACAGATGTTGTCACGAAACAAGGATGTGCAATAACAGTCGTCACGATACCATCAATCACACCCGTGGGGAAACAGAAACAGGGACAGAAACAGGACAAGACCACGTGACCGCGAACGACGTTATCACAAAACAAACGTCATCTCAGAACGAGGAAGAACGTGAAGTAACCGTCTAACCCAGCCTTCTTTTGGATGTGGATGCAAACATGGCACACAAAAGAAGACCAGAGAGATAAAATGCTTGAATATGTGACGATGTCAAAACCCAGGAACTATATAAATAGAATATCAGCTAGAGAATTTGAAAAAAAAGTATAAAATTATTTTCCCTATTATAAATAATTAGAAGGGGACAAAACCAATTTAACAAAATGTATTGTGTTATGTTAATGAGTAGAGTTCACATTCTAAAATGTTAACAAAAACCAAAGTGCAGGACAGTTTAGAGATAATATGTACAGCCTAGATCCTTTTTTTAAAAAGAAGGCTATATAAGCTATGTGTCAATTGTCCTTGATACATATGAAATATATATATAAAGTGAAGGGCATGTGGGAGAGTCTAGAACTCAAATTTCTTTTGAGCTAGCAGTTGTGCCGTGGGTGAACCATCCTAAGCAGAGTGAAAAAAAAATATTAACAACCAAAAGCATTTTTGTCTTATAGCAAGCAAGGCAGCCTTGAAAAGTTTAGCAGAGTAAATTGCTTGTGCGGACTTGTTATCTTGTGACCACATTCTGCCTGTCAGCTCTCTGTGTACCTTCGTGAGAGCCGAGGGAGACAGGGCACACCTCAAGAGAAATATCTACAAGGGTCACCGCCTGCAGAATGCAAGCCAGAAATGTGAAAGAGATGCCCCACAGCTGCTTTTCAAGGGTGGCATGCCAGCAATGAGCATTGACATGGTGTAGCTGGTTGGCATACCAGTCTGGGGGAGATGGTGGCTGCTGATATGCCCTCTGTTTGTGACACCACACAGGTGGCACCTTACAGAAAATCCTGCCATTTTTTTTCTCTTCTTGGGACGACCCTAACAATATGGTGACAGTTGACACGATGTGATGGACATCCATGCATGGGATGGCTAAGATAATTTGCCTGTCAAGTTTCATCCCTGGCACGCAAGGCCTTCGGAACAAAACTCAAGATGCAAAATGTCTTAGACACAAACACACACACACACACACACACACACACACACATTGAGAGAGAGAGAGAGAGAGAGAGAGCTGATGATGTTTTGGCCTGGACCCAGATTACAACAAAACTTTGTTGGGATATTTTTCTGTAATATGTGCCACTTTTCCAACAGTTCGCAAGTGCACCTATGCCACTTTCGCTGCCGTGAGTTCTTCCCATGGAATCTTGGGATTGTAGTTGTGCCCTGGTAAAGATATTCTAGTTCTTGGCAAGAGAGCTCCGGAGACAGGGGAGTCCCCTCAGGGACAGAAAGGATTCCTACGGACACTGCCAAACAACAAAGACCAGACTTCTTTGGCAAAGAGCCAAAGGCATGCACAGGGTATCAAAATGCTGTAACTATATACTGCAGATATGTTCTGTGATCTTTGTGTTCGTCAGGCACACACATTTTTTCCTGTCACAGGTTCTGAAACAATATGGGCCCAGTAGCCATAGCTGTCTGTGCACGTGGCCAATTTGCCCATATTTAATTTGCAATTCAGTGACGCAGACAAAGAAGGCAGATCCTATTACTCAGGGCCGGCCCTGGGCCTTTTGCTGGTGGTGGACAAGAACAAGGTGGCTCACCTTCCTTTTTCACAGACAGAAGACCATTGGCCTGAGCCTTGCTAAGTGCTCACAATTAGACAGCACTTTCCATCAATGGAAATGTGAATACTTCCTTAAACAAAAGGAGAGCAGGGAGGTTTAGGGCAGTATGCCCAGGGTTATTAGATGGAAGCGTTGGTGAATGCCACATCTGTTGCCTGAGGGGATTACTAAACTCTGTCTAATGTTATTACCAGCTCAGCTCTAAGAGATGAACGCCTAAGACTACAAACCAGGAGATCCACGCCACTTGTATCCGCAGCTAGACTTTAGCTCTTTTGGACTGAACCCTCTTCGAGGGGGAATATCCAGCCCTTTATCATTTGGGACTACAAGTCCCAGAACTCCCATGGCCGGAATGGTCACTTGCTACGGTGGCGGTGAGATGGTGAGAGCTGGAGTCAAATGTAACTTTTTTCATGCTCTGTCCTTGCTTTGGAAGGATTGTGATAAGTCATGTTAGGTCAACAGGATTTCTGGAGATGGAACAATTTTAAAGCCTAAAGTGGTGGGTAGGTGGGGATAATAGTGATTTTCTTCCCCTTCCCCCTGATACTTTGAAGTCCAAGCCACTTGCAGATATAGTCACAGAGAAAACACTGGCCCATATAAGCACCCCCAGAACTGCCCCAACCTCCTTGTCCTAGGTCATGAGCCTCCTATCTACAGTATATTTACTGCATAAGATAGCCTAGAACAGTCGTGACGAACCTTCGGCATTCCAGATGTTCTGGAGCACAACTCCCAGGATTCCAAGCCTGTATTGCCAATGACAAAGGACTGTGGGAGTTGTGGTCCCAAACATCTGGAGTGCCGAAGGTTAACCACCACTGGCCTAGAAGGAAGGCTACTGTCATTGTGCTAATTCTATGAACCAGGAGGCTGGTGTGTGCAGGAAGTGGACTTATATTATTATTTCTTTATAAGAAGTGTCACAGTGTTAAATTTGTGATTGCAGGTGATTATGACATCCACTCCATAAGAGAATTCCAAAAAATACAGACAGCATGACAGGTCTATATCATCAAATGAGTAGGTCTTTTGTAATGTCAATGGCTCTTAATTGTCAATTCAAGATCAAGCCCATCCTCAAATATTTTGCATTAGAGTAGGAACAGGGTTTTTTTTTACAATAATTTATGTGGAAACAAATTTCTCTCCTAGTTAGTGTGAGTTTGGCAGCTAAATTCAAAAGAAACAGGGACATCATATCCCACCCTCCTCAGATTTTCTGACGGAAGATGACATAATAGCCTCTGCGACTTAGAAAATCTAGGGACCAATGGTGTAGCCCAGACTCTGCTATAAAAGTGTGTGTCTTCAAGTCAATTTTGACTTATGGTGACCCTTTTCAGGGTTTTCCAGATAGAGAGTAAGTCAGCTGTGGCTTATCCTTCCCTTCTAGGGCCTCACAGGCTCGCTCTGCTGGATGCATCTGGATGCATCTGGTTGCAACTTCCACCATCTGGCTCCACAGCTACATACCTGAGCTATTCAGCCAGCAATCTATCCCCTACACCACTGTTAGAAGATTGCATCCTTTGCTTTAGCATTCATTGGTGTCCTTCCAATGGTTTGGACAACAGAATATTGAGCTCTACGCAGCATGATCAGAACTAATATGAGTTGTTGTCTATTATAGCTAGATGGGACTAGTTTGGGGAGAAGCTGTTTTACTGAATATGGCCACTACCCTTACCCCTGCAAGCAGATCCAACTGGCGGTAAAGGTTCCCCCCACATATGCGTGCTAGTCTTGTCCGACTCTAGGGGTGGTGCTCATCTCTGTATTCAAGCCAAAGAGCCAGTGTTGTGCAAGTCCGTGGCCACATGGCCAGCAAGGGAACACTGTTTTACCTTCCTACTTTTTTATATAATGGTACCTATTTATCTACTTGCATTTACATGCTTTTGAACTGCTAGGTTGGCAGGAGCTGGGGTTATCAGCGGGAGCTCACTCTGCTGCATGGCACCCGGGATTTGAACCGCTGAGCTGCCTTTTCAGCCAGACTAATTTGATCTCTTTCTTTGATAAAATTACAGGCTTGGTGGATCAGGGGAATGCTGTGAATATTGCTTATCTGGACTTCAGTAAGGCCTTCAATAAGGTTCCTCGTGGTATTCTTGCTAAGATGTTAGTAGAAAGTGGGATAGATGGTGCTACTGTTAGGTGGATTTGTAATTGCTTGACTGATCACACCCAAAGGTGCCTCTCTTCAGGTTGCTCACCCAAGGCTAACATAATGGGTTTCAATAGAGGGAAATGTAGGGTGCTGTATCTAGGTAAAAAGAATGAATTGCACAGATATAGGATGGGAGATACCTGGCTGGAAAACAGTACCTGTAAAAGGGATCTGGGAGTCTTGGGGGACCACATATTGAACATGAGTCAGCAGTGTGATGCAGCAGCCAGGAAAGCCAATGCGATTCTTGGTTGCATCAACAGAACCATAATGTCTAGATCAAGGGAAGTGATGGTACCACTCTATTCTACTCTGGACAGAGCCCACCTGGAGTACTGAGTCCAGTTCTGTGTGCCTCAATTTAAAAAGGATGTTGACAACTTCTAGCAGGTACAGAGGAGGGCGACCAGGATGGTTGAAGGTCTGGGAGAAATGTCTTATATGGAACAGCTTAGGGACCTTGGGATGTTTAGCCTGTCAAACAGAAGGTTGAGGGGGGATATGATAGCTATGTTTAAATATTTGAAAGGATGTCACATTGAAGAGTGAACAGGTTTGTTTTCCATGACTTCAGAGACTAGGGTTCGGGGCAATGGTTTCAAACTACAGGGAAAGAGATTCCATTTAAACTTCATGAGAGTTAGTGGAATATGCTGCCACAGAGGGTGGTGGAGTCTCCTTCTTTGGAGGTTTTTAAGCAGAGGCCATCTTTCCGGAGCACTATGATGGGGGTTCCTGCATGGCAGGGGGTTGGACTGGGTGGCCCTTGAGGTCTCTTCCAACTCTATGATTCTATGAGTCACCGCACCCCAGTATCCAAACCAAAGGGCTTCCTCAGTTCATATCTTGACTGACCTTGACAGAGACCAGAACTTGGAATTGTTACCCTTTGGCACAACATCTTCCAGCATTCCACATACTAGCTTTTGGTTTTCCCAGGGTCAGGGTGCAAAAGAGGGAATTTCCCCAGTGTTTACACAAGACATGCGGGCAGAAAAAGTGCAGGAGCAATGGAGAAGCGGGATATTTGCTTTGTGTGTGCTGCACTTTCCAAGCGACAAGTTGGAATGGCGGAACAAGGCTACAAGGCTGACCTACATGCCCTCAAAAGAGAGCAGTTGCTTCATCATGTCTTCGAAGTCTCTTCCTTCTGCTTCACTTCTACCTGGAGCACTTTCTGTTCCATCCTCATTCAAAACTTTGAAGAAACTGGCAGCTCAAGCCCTCAGGGTTTTTGTCTGAGTTCATGGGGAGTTCACATAACTCTCCAAGCACCAAGTTCATCCCCCCTTGATTCCAGCCTGTAAGGTCTCCTTTACTAATAGCATTCTTGGTGACTCAAGGAGTACAGAAAGTTCTTGAATCGTTCAAAATAGTTCCAAGGTTTTCTTCTTGCTTCTGTGGTAGGGCTTCCTCTCAGTGAAACTTCCAAAACAGTTCATAAATATAACTGATAGTTACATGGATTAACAGATGCAAGTCTATGTGGTAGTTCAGATGCTGGGAATGCAACAGATCTTGGGAAGTTTTCTTTTCTTTTGCTTTTAAAGGAGCACACATCACACATTACTCTGCAGCAACTTAATGATGGTTACTGTCGTCTTGCACAGTCAGTTTGATACATTGAATGTTATTAAGGCATTGTGTTGACCTTAATAACAAGCTAATAACAAACTACAAGCACCCCATACTCTCTACCTCCTCCTAGTGCTGAGTTCTGATACTGCACCATAAAATGCTTTTTAAAATAAAGTAAAAAAAATAATAATAAACCAATAGGGCCAATAGTTTTTAGCTGTATAAGACTGATAAAAATGACATAAAATGAGAATAAGTCCCCTCAAAATGCTTCTAAATATGACTTAATGTCCTTTTAAAATTAATCTTTAAAAATGATTTGAAAGTTATTCCTTATACAGAAAAGTAACTCTTTAACTGTTTGTTATGTTACTTTTGGAATATGAATTTGATAGATGCTGCTTGACAAAAAGCATCTAATTAAAAGCAAAGTTCAAAGTTCTGATGGAAAGTACTTCAAAGAAGGCATGAATAAGACTATAAAACTGATTTCTTTTTTCTAAATAAAAAAAGTCAGTACAGAATACTGGTTGAGTTTCTCATGTTGTCTGTTAATTGATGAATGGCATATGCTGTAGCTATATTTACTTAAGAATTCACTGAAAAACTATCCTCCCATGTTCGTGCATGGGAGGTTCCTGCTACCAGCAGGGGAAGAGGTTGCCAGGGAGAATTTTCGGGTACAGTAAATTGTAACCAGACCAGCAGCATAGATCAACCACTGAGTGATCTCACTTTTTAAAACAATGATCAGGTCTACAGGTCCCTTTTAATCCTTCCAGAATCACAATCAATCCATGCCAAGTCTGGCCAGATCTGCACATCATACGACATGAATAGTTGTGCATTGAGGAAGGGTTACAAGAGAGTTGCACATTCAACCAATAAGATGTGCAGACTAAGAAAGTATGGATAACTTTCAATTATACATCAGGCAATAGGACAAGACTAGCTTTCTGATATCATCTGATACCCAGAATCAAAAGGATTCTGGGAACCTATGCTTTGTTGTTGTTCTGCACCATTAAGTCGCCTCCATCTTAAGGTGACCATTAGAGATGGGCACGAAATGCTAAAATAGTGTTTTGTTTCATTTTTTGTTCCATTCCATTCTGTTCCCTTTCATTTTGTTTTGTTTTAAACTTTTAAAAAAAACATTCATTTTGTTTTTTATTTTGCTTTTTTTGCTTTTTAAACGTGTATGTGTGTACACTCTGTGTGTGTGTGTGTGTGTGTGTGTGTGTGTGTGTGTGTGTGCGCGCACACACACACACACACACACACACACGTGCAGTGGTGGTGAAACTTCTTCCCCCTCCCTCAAGCCCTGCACCCCAGCTGATTGACACTGGGGGGAGGGGAAGGTTTTCCCCCCACCCCAGCACCAATCAACTGGTGCATGGGGCTTGGAGGAGGGAAAAAAGTTTTAAAAGCCAGGTGGGGCAAACTGCAGGCTTTTAAAACTTTTTTCCTGCCTGAGTGCTGATCAGCTGGCGCAAGGGGCTTTTGGACGGGGGGAAAAGTGTAAAAAGCCTGCTGTTTCCCGTGCCGGATCGGTTTCCCATAGGAATGCATTGAAGCAATGCATTCCTATGGGAAAATGAAAAACAAAACTGAATGGAACAAAAATTTCTGCTTTATTTCATTTCATTTTTCTTTGATGGGTCACTTCGTTTTTGTTTCATTAGAGAACGAAACAAAAAAATTAGCAATGTCCGAAATGTCCTCTCCTAAACAGCCTGCTCAGCTGCTGGAAACTCAAGCCCGTGGTTTTCCTCAGGGAGTCAATCCGTTGAATATCGGATTTTCCTGCTTTCCTGCTACTTTCCACCTTTCCAAGCATTATTGTCTTTTCCAAATAATCTCACATTGTGCCCAAAGTAATATAGTCTCTGTTTCAACATTTTTGACTCTAGGTTTGCTTTGCTCTAAGACCCAACTGTTGGTCTTTCTGTCAATCCAGGGTATCTGCAAAGCTCTCCTCCAGCACTATATTTCAAATGAACTAGTTTTTCCTCTCAGCTTTCTTTATTGTCCAACTTTCACACCTGTACATGGTGATCAGAAGTACAAGAGTGTGGGTGATGTTGGCATCAGTCTCCAGTGAGACATCCTTTCACTTCATGATCTTTTCTAGTTCCCTAACTGATGCCCTTCTGAATCTCAATATTCTTCTGATAGCTTGGCTGCATTCATTTGGATTTTTCTGGGAGTTGAGTCATGGCTACTGGACTTCTTTTTGAGAGATAGAAACGTTTCGCTGTTCATCCAAACAGCTTCATCGGTCTGATGAAGCTGTTTGGATGAACAGCGAAACGTTTCTATCTCTCAAAAAGAAGTCCAGTAGCCATGACTCAACTCCCAGATAAACACACCTGGATGACTGAGAATCTTCACAGACAGATTCATTTGGATTGATGGTTGAACCAAGGTATACAAAATCTCTAAACATTTCCATGTCTTCATTGGCAATTTTTGTCTCCTTAAACTAGAAATGTCAAGAATGTCCAATAGACCAACTAAGGCAGAAGACATAGCAAAGCTAACTTCCTCGATCTACTTTCGACCAAACTTTCCCACCCAGCCCCCGAAGGATTTGGAACAGCACCAAATACTTAGAGCAGAGAAAATATTAAATGTAGAGTTAGTAAGTGTGAACTCTTTACATTTCCTCCAGAAACCAGCTGCAGAGATGATGTTTCTAGGGAGCAATTGGTTCTCCAGTCATATGTTCCACATGGCTCCACGCACAAATCCACAGCAGATGCAAAAAGGAGTGCTGACTTCAAGATCTACCCAATTCTCCTTGAAATCTGCCACCTTTCCTTGAACTAGGTGATTTTCCTTATATAAGCAGGGCTGACTTTGCCCAATTACTTTATAGTGGAACGGTCTCAGCAGGCTGTCTCGGGCTTGGCGCTACCTCCATTAAAGACACTGACATCTCCTCATGATTTGTATTACTCTTCTGAGGCCGCTGGCTCCCAACACAGCAGGAATAGCAATCACTCTATTTATAAGCTGATGTCATCGTGTCAAAGCAAAGGAGAGATGCTAAACTTCTCTCTTGCTTCCAGAAAATGGTGTAATGCACAAGTAACTACCGCTGCTTAAAGACTAGGGCAGAATAAATAACAAAGCCAAATTTCATTACATCAGATTACCATTCATAATAATAATTAACCCATGGATATTATGGGAAAAAATAATGGTGCCTCAGTAGGACTGCCCCAGCTTAGCACTTAAAACATTTTGGTACATATCTGAGGCTGGTTAAAGTACACTGAAAAATTCAGTGTACTAGTACAGTGGCACCCCGACTTAAGAGCAGCTCAACTTAAGAACAATTTGACTTAAGAATGGAAAACTGTTGGAGTTTTTACTCCTGCCTTACAAATTTTAGATATGGTCTGCTCGACTTACAAATATTTTTCTATTTGTTTCCATTTTAAACTTATTTTTTCAATTATTTAGATAGGTACCCCGACTTAAGAATAGTTTGACTTAAGAGCATGCATTTGGAATGGATTAAATTCATATATTGAGGTACCACTGTAATTTCAAGCGAATTAGAGTTGGGGGGGGCTTGTGTGGCCCTACAAATGTTGCTGAACTCTGGACCCCATTATGTCTCAACATTAGCTGTACTGGCTAGGGTGATGGGGGCCGGAGTCTTCGGCATTTGAAGGGCCAACGTTTGCTGTTGTATTTATGTGCCATCGTGCCAGCCTTGATTTATGGCAACCCCATGAATAAGCCATTGCCAGAACTTCTTGTCCTCAACATCCCAGCTCAGCTCTTGCAAAATCAAGCCTGTGGCTTCCTTCAGGGAGTTAATCCAGTTCACATTTTGTCTTCCCTCTTTTCCCACTACCTTCCAGCATTATTGTCTTTTCCAGAGAGCCCTGCCTTCTCATGATGTCCCCAAAGTTGGACAGCCACAGTTTCAACCTGTTTACCTCCAGAGATAGTTCAGGCTTGATTTCTTTTATGACCTACTTGTTTGTATTCCTGGCAATCTCACGTATCCAAAAAGCTTTTGTGCAGAACATTTCAAATATATCATTTTTTCCTTCCCAGGTTTCCTTGCTGTCCAGCTTTCACACCTGTACATGGTGATCAGAAATACAAGAATGCGAATTATTTTGGTCCTGGGCTCCCATGACACATCATTACACAAGGATATTTTCAAGTTCCTTCATTACCACCCTTCCAAGTCTCGGTCTTCTTCTGATTCAATAGCTGCAGATTTGCTACCTCTGAAGTAATGGAGATGAAAAAATGCAGTTATCACCAATCTTTGTATCTACCACATCTATATCTTATTTTTCTTTCTGTGAATTGTGAAAAGCATTCTTGGAAGTCTGGTCCCATTTTCTATTTGCAGCATTGCTGGCTTTCTCACTGAAAGGAATATGCTGAGAAACATTTCCTTCTTCCCCAACTTCTTAGGGAGCAACTACCATACTTTAGACCAAGTTTTAACACTGGTAGCAATTCTAGTAATAAACAGTGGGGAAGAAGGGAATGGGGTAGTTGGTCACTTTCTCTTCAAGTAGGATAGGAATTGGGAAAACCTACGCTAAATTTGATTGTTACTCTCACCTAGGGAAGATCCACTGAAAGAATAGGATCTGTCAATAATTTTATCTGTCCCATTCATTTAACGAGTCCAATTTACTTGGAACTAAGAGCGAGACTTAACTCTTGTCTCTGACAAATTTTCCATACCACATTGCCATGGCAAATGTTAACACACTCTCTTGCAACAGAGTTCCAGTAGATGTTGTACAGTCTCCTTCCTCAATCTGGTGCCTGAGGGCTTGATAACCTGTTGAACCATTGCAAGCTCCTCCATAATCCAGGGTGATTTTATATCGTATCTGTGTGTGTTCTTTCTCCTGACTGATGTTTCATGGCTGCCTCCATAATGTGGCTACTTCCTAGCTGGCTAAGTGAGCAATGCTTGGATCCTAAGGTTTTTAGCCAAAGCAGTTTGCACAGGGACGTGTGTGTGTGTGTGTGTGTGTGTGTGTGTGTGTGTGTGTGTGTGTGTGTGTGTGTGTGTGTGTGTGTGTGTGTGTGTGTGTGTGTGTGTGTGTGTGTGTGTGCAGGTCTGGTTGATGCTTTACAAAGGTAACTGGCTAGAAACAAAATGCTGGGCTAATAAATCAGAGTTAGAAGGTGTTAGAGACAATCTGGTCTGCTGCCCTGCTCAATGAAGGACTTTGGCCTGATCTTCTTATGTAACAAGTGACCTGGCTGGCAACAAGAGCAAGGAACTGTGCCCTGGTCAGTTGGCCATTAATCAGATATTGCTTTGCCATGGAAACGGCATATAATGTGATGACCCAAACTGGTGCTGAAACTTTCTATATTTCTTCCTTCTTTTTCCTTAAAAATGCCCTTGAGATCAACTTTGAAAAGGAAGACTTTGCAGCAGTCAGCAAAAAAATAAGGTAGCGGAGAATAAAAACGCTTTATGTATTCGAAATAAAAAGGAGTCTTTCACAGTAGTGTGTTCTTTAGAAATGTCTCTTTGTGTGCTTTGTGATACGAGCTAAAATCCCCCCTTCTTTGCCTGCAAGCACACGACTGCCTTGAATTCACATATTGATTAGTACGGTCAGTGAGCTGTGTGTTCTGGTGAATGGCTGGTTGAATGAACAAGGCCTACACTATATTTCTACACTACTGTTAAAAATAAACTCTCTGGGTCACTATTACAATAGGAAAGCTGCTTAGGATGCAACTGTTTAAAGAAAGCGTGAGTGATTGCTTGCCACTAGCTTCCTTGAGAGAGAAGGAAGCTGATGGCGTGACTGGGCTCTTGGCCTTAGGAAGATAAAGCAACTCTCTGTTGCAGCTATTGCTATTTGATTTTTAATTTGATGTGGGCTCCTAATGTGCCCGAATTCTAGTTAGACAAAAGTTGGGTGGGAGTTCAGAAGCGAGGTAGCTGGAGGTAGCATGCAATTAACTGAAAAATGGCAGCTGGGGATGAGGAGGGGAAAGCGTATGCAGAAGGCCAAGGGAGATGGGGAATTAAGCAAAGAAGAAATTAATGGGACGACTTTCTGAAGAAATCTCACTGCATCTAGGTGGATCTGCACACTGTCGGGAAGAAGGGGGACAGGACAAGTTTAAACCTCACCCAAAGATATTGGGAAGCTAAAAGAAATCTAAATACTATCTGTAATAGGCAGGGACTCTGCCACTGTGCCAGAGTGCTGTTGTGAATAGGATCATATAAACTAGTGCCTGAATTATTAGACTGATGATGATTTTTCTTTTTCATGCCTACTTTTGGAGTAGATTGATGTGCTGTTTCCTTGCCTCTCTGCTTTTTTAAAGTGTTTTTTTAAGATTCCATTGGGCTTAATATGGACTAGTGCCAGGAAACAGGAATGGGGAACTCAAAACCAAGTAACCCAAACTAGGCAGTCCCTGGTTTGGGCAATCATGCTACAAACAAAAGGGCAATCATGCTAAAAACAAAAAAGTGAAAAAAAGCAAAAAAAAAGCACCTAGGAATATGTCTGTGGAGATTCACAGTTATCCATGTGAAATTATCTGGGAGCTGAGTCATGGCAACTGGACTCCTTTTCTTGCTAGATCAAAACGTGTCACTACTCATCCAAGTAGCTTCTTCAATCTGAGGAAGGTTGGTAGGAGGCCTCCAGTTTATACTACATGTTGGTTTCACTTCACTTCATCTATCCCCAGGAAAATCAAGAGCATTTCACACCTCCACCAGGAAGGACACTGCTAAAGACCCATGATTATTGGGTGTGGGAGGGGCTGCAGAACACACTCCTTGCCATTGTCCATCTAATAATGTGCCAAACCAGACAGGGTGAAGTGAACCCACCATGAAAAGTGTATGAAAGTCACAATGTCTTTTTTCCCTGTGATTTAGGGATAGCTGCATGGTCAACCGTATTGTTCCATAATTTTTCTTTTTAGAACAAAACTTTGCAATCTTTGCTACATTCTGTCACCAGTATAAAATTTTGCAGCAACATTTTTGTAATGTTTTTATATCCCCTTCTTGAGCGTCTACATTTTAATAATGTTAGCTCAAGAGCACCCGGCCTATTTATTAAAGGCTTTTTGATCCACAGCCAACGTGAAAGAACTTTGTGACAGTGCAAAGAATAGCATCTTTTCTTTGTCAGAAGCTTTCAGACCACTTCATAAGAGGCGTAAATGAGCACAGGACCTGAAAAAGAAAGAGAATGTCTCTTGTATACAGTCACCCCCGCCATTTCGCGGTTCAGGTACCGCAGTCCCGCTACATTGCAGGGACGCAGTACCTGCACCGCTGGGGGGGGGCAGGGGCAATCAGGTCACTCCCCGCCCCTGCCCCCTCCAAGGCTTCACGGAGCTGTGCGGGGGCAGCGGGGGTGGGGCCACAATCTCCATTGAAATGCATTACCAATGCATTTCAATGGAGAAATTTTCCCCATCGGAAAGCATTGAGCCAATGTTTTCCAATGGGGAAAATTTTCTCCATTGAAATGCATTGGCAATGCTTTTCAATGGAGACAGCCCCGGAGGAGAAGTCTCGGGTGGTGCGGGTAGGCGGCGGGAGGTCAGATCCCCCTGCCACTGCCGGCGCACGCCGCCCCAAGATTTCTCTGACACGTGCGCGATCGCCCCCCCCAGCGCCCACCCACCCACCCACTTCCGCATATTGCGGATTTTCATGGATCGCGGGTGGGGCAGGTCCCTAATCCCCCAATCGGCGGGGGGTTACTGTACTGTATTGTTCTTCTCCCTCCAGCCTTCCAAAGTGCATTTTCTTCTGCTTTCCATTCTTATTAAGAAAATACATTGATCTTTAATTAGACAAACTGGCCCACATATTCAACATATCCTCACATCAACAATTTGGGATGAACACATCAAGCTGCGATAATCTGACAATTGGGCTTATCAAAAGTTGATGAACTAGCAGCATGAAAACACACATTTTCTGCTTCAAGCTGAGTGATAGCATTTCCCCAGTCTGTGAAGGCAAGTCCAACGATCACTATGCCACCAGCCAAACAGGTTCACATAAAATAAAACTGACGCCATACAAGACCAAGCAGACACTTAGTAGACTGAAATAAGTGGTATACTCATCAACTTGATCCATCTCTTCCCAAAACATGGCAATTTGACAATCACGTATCGGGATGGGACATTTTAAACCCATAAAATCATAGAATCCACACAGAACTTGACCTACAAGATAAGCATTTTGCAATCCCATCACCTGACTACACCTGGACAACATATCCTTGCTTTTGCTGCTTATCATATACAGCTTAAGTAAACAGTTAAAAAGGCAACTCCAGGACAAAGTTTGTCCCAAGAAATCCCCCTTTTTTTGTCAATGGAATTATCCCCCACTTTTTTGTCAATGGAATTCTTCCTCCTCCCCAACTCCAGCCCTCACAATGCAACATAGTGGACAACAAAGGCCCTATGTTTATTTTCCACCACTATGCTGCATGCATAGAGGTCTTTTGTCAGGTATTTGTATTCAGGTATCCTGTTAAAGCAGGGAAGGACAATGTGCAGAGTTCCGAATGTGTCTGGAATGCATCTTTCCGCATTACCAATGGTGAAGCATGCTGGAAGTTCCAGTCCATCAAGATCTGGGTGGCATCAAGAGATGCTGCTTCAAGAGAGGTGTGGAGAAGCTGGGCTGTGGACAGCACAATGTGGCAGCCTTTTTCCTATTAGTCTTTCCCTGAGCATTAAAATTCATCGAGGATCTAGGACAGTGGTGGCAAACCTTCATCACTCCAAATGTTTTGGACCACAACTCCCACAGTCCATTGTCATTGGCAATCTAGGCTTGGAATTCTGGGAGTTGTGGTCCAAAACATCTGGAGTGCCGAAGATTCGCCACCACTGATCTAGGACTTTTATTCTTTCTTGGCTTTCTATGCGATTCTGATTCTTCATAAGAAAACCTGCCAAATGGAGGCCTTGCTGCTCAATGTATAAAACAGTTTTCAGAATGTTGACTACAATGCCCGAGATAAGTTTAATAACATTATAAAAAATTCATAGGCATGTGGTAAATAGGGAAAAGATGAAATAATCTGAAGAAAACTACTTGGGTAAAATATAAATTGAGCATAACTTTTCCTGGTACTTTTAATCCACATTCCTTTTTGGTTATCATGAAAGTCCGGCCAAAGACTGAATAAAATGCATTCTTTGTAACCAGAACAGAGGATAGTTATTAAACCAAGATTGTTAAACACCACCACAGATCAGTATGTCTGAATTCCAGGATCTGTATAGTATAATGGACACATCTTTTGGGGATGCTTTTTATAGCTAAATTAATTTTATCTCTTCAAGACTATGTTTTACAGATCTTGGTTGGTTGCTCCCTCTCCCTCCACGTGGTGCAATGGTCACCAAATTTGGGTCTTCAGATGTTAGGTTTTGCCTTCCAGAAGCAACAGCCAACCTGGACAATGGTCAGAGAGTCTAGAACAGTGGTTCCCAAGCTTGGGTCCCCATATGATCTTGAACTACAATTCCCAGAAGAATTGACCACTAGATGTCCTGACCAGGATTTCTAGGAGTTGTTGTCTCAAGAAGAAGTGGGGACCCAAGGTTGGGAATTACTGGTCTAGAAGTACTTTTGTGAGAGGTAGCCATGTTAGTCTGTGCAAGAATTCCAGGCAAATATCTAAACAAAACAAAATAAAAGACAAAAACATGTGGCACCTCAAAGACTATTATATTTTAATGTAAACTTTAGTGGACATGTCTACTTCTTCAGACATATAGTAGCAGAATGAGGTGTACAATTAATATACAATGGCAAGTTTCTTCATGAGGTTGAGTCCTGGTCTAGAAGTTGCCATATGGCAACCTCTGGAGAGCTGAATATAAGAACCACATGCCTGATTGTTACACTGCAGTAGAATAGCTCTCCCTTGGAAGGGGGTGGGGAAGAGGCAAATGTCACTGAAGCCGGATCCTTGGGATGTTTGATGTGTGAAATGTTTTACTTCTCTCCTTCTGCGGCCTGATAGCACCAAGTTGTCCTTCCCCATTAGTACCATTGCTCTATCTCCTGAAAGCTATAAAGCCACGCAAATAGCACAACTGCTTTTATCAGAATTTTTCCATTGTCTTTAACCTTCTCTTGTATCCTCCTGATGATTTCAATAAAAGATATGAGTAAATATTGGGCTTGATTGCCAGTGCATATATTTCAGGAACTATTCTTGTCAGAGCCTGCTTATCCTGGTTGACAAATCTTCTATAGCCCGAAGATGTCTGATATACTGAGCAAACTAGCTTAGGGATTATCTTTCTTGCCACCAGTGCACCTTGCTCTTATTCACTCAGCAGCCACTTAATTCTTTCCTCAGGTAAAACCAATTCCCAGAATTTAGCTCTACCCCAAAATACTACAATAATGACAGCAGATCTGTGAAACTGCCTTCCGCCACCAATTAAGATACAAAATAGAGCCGGAGAAGTTGGCTACTGTGAACAAAATATTTTGTTAACTCCCAGACTATACTTCAGACTGTAGTAAACAGCAACCAGGTCCAGACATGGTGGTGATATGGAAACAGTCCAATCTAGCTGAAGCAGTAGCTCCCAACCTTGGGTTCCTCAGTCTTGGACTACAAATCCCAAAAGCCTTTACTAGCCCAGCTGGTAGTGAAGATTTCTGGGAGGTGCAGTGCATGAAGGTTTCAGGACCCAAGGTTAGCAACCACTAAGCTAAAAAGACTGTCATGGACAAGAGTCAATAGAGGTTGCACACAGACCTCATGAGATCAACATATCATGGCTATTCTGAATCTATATAATAGAGATACAGTACCAACATAGATCATACAGGCTGAAATCCTGTTGCTTAATTTAGTAAATCACACTAGAGTAGGCCCATTGAATCAGTGGGGGTTTGGTGAGTCAGCTCCTCCATAAATTCCACAAATTCAAACAGGCTTGGCTGCTACCTACTTTAAGATAGCAAATCATAATTACAGTTGGCCAATATGAATTAGTAGAATTTATAGAGAATCTGACTCACCATATCTCCATCAATTCAGTGATCCTACCCTAGTTTGGCTTACTATGCTAAACAACATGATTTTAGCCATGGGGTCATCTCAACAATCTACCTTTAGGCATGCTTGTCTGGCAGTTAAGTTTCATTGATTTCAACAAACCTGACTGTTGTAAGCTGAGCAGGACTGCATCTTTCAATCCTGTTTTAAGTGTTTCCATCTGGAAGCAATGTGTTCTATGAGTGTTACTTACAAGTAAAGACATACAGAAGGGCAGCACAACATTGTAATCCTGTGCATAGTTAGATTTGAAATGTCCTAGGTTTGAAGGGATAACATTCCAGATTTGGTGTCTGTGTTATAAATGCTCACATATATCAGGGTCACGATAGTAGTAGGGAAAGGGGTGCTCCTGTCAAAGGGGCAATAAAACCATCAAACACCGGAAGTCCCGCCCCCTTACCGGAAGTCCCGCCCCTTACCGGAAGCCCTACCCCCTTACCGGAAGTCCCTACCTTCCGCCCCGCCCCCTTACCCGGAACCGGAACCTTCCTGGGGCCTTTGACCTGGAAGTGACGTCCTCTTCCGCCTGACCCGGATGGGGAGCCTTGCCCCCTCCCCCCGACACGTCACGGGGTCCCCCTACCCCACCCCTCAGGCATGCCCGGGCATGCCTTCCCCTAGGGCGCTGCCGATGGCTATGTGTTGCCTGGGCCTGTCTTGCTGCGTGTGCGCATGCCTGAGAGGCCTTTATAAGAAGAGGGGAGTGTTCTGCGGTGCCCGCCGCCGCCTTTTCCGCTGTTCCTGAAACCGCCTGGCCCATGGTCCCCGCCGTCCCGTTTATGTGGAGAAAGATGGCGTCTTCAAGCAAGATCGGGTTTTCCTCCAGCTTGCCGAAAGACACCCCGGACTCACCGCCGAAAGCAGAGAGCGTGGACTCCCCTCCGAAGCCCGAGAGCCCGGACTCTCCGCCAAAATCCTGGACCCCGAAGATAGAGAGGCAGCGGTTGAAACCGAAAAGGCGTCTGCACCCCCACATGCACCACGGGCCTATGGGATTTTCCATGCCCCTCTGCCCCCTAAACACCCCATCGCGGAAGCCCAGCTCTGCGCCCAAAAAGCCGCCCAAGCCTGCCCTTCACGCTGAGGAGACCCTGTTTTGGTCCGATCTTGAGTGTGATTGTCCTCATGGAGTAAGAGCAGGATGGCAGAAACCAAAAGAGAAATCGGGGAGTGAATGCTCAGATGGTTCCGAACCTGGGCCTCTAGAGGAGCCACAAGAGGATATTTGGACTTCTGCAGATGAGGGTTATGAGAGCGGTTCAGCGGCCGAGGTGAGTTTTTTCATTAAATTGTTTATAACTCTCGTTCGGGGCTGTGGGGGGGGGCTGCAAAATTTAAAACTAAGAGGCTGTTTAATGCTCTCTCAACAGGACAGTCTGCTGGAGAAAAAGAATCTGCCGAGAAGTCATAGCATGTGAAAAAAAAAAAAATTCTGACGCTTCAAGTGGTTTCAACATATACTCTGAGAATATAACAGCTTATTCAATAATGTCTGTCTTTATGTTTAAAATTAGAAAATAGCCTTTTCCGTCCTATTATTTGCAAATATTAAACACATTATAAGTCTGGTAAAGCCTTGAAACCTTAAAATGCTCCAGCCTTATTCTCTTGTGAATAAAGTTTATTTAACCCCTTAATCTGTGTTCATATGTCTGTGGGCTGCTAAGATGCCTGACCACGGGGATGTTCTAAAAAATATATATTATACACCGGATTCTGTAGGAAGTTTTGGAGGTGTTACCCCTCTATTTAGTGAGGCAAAAAAGCGTATCAAATCATTAAGGGTCAAGGATGTTTCTCGATGGCTTTCTGATCAGGATGCCTATACACTCCATAAGCCCGCCCGAATACATTTTAAAAGAAACAAGACTATTGTCTCAGGAGTCGATGCACAATGGCAGGCGGATTTGGTAGATATGCAGCAATTTTCAGAGTACAACAGGGGCTACAAGTACATATTAACATGCATTGATATTTTATCTAAATATGCCTGGGCTGTGGCTCTCAAAGACAAGACGGGGCGGGAGGTGTCCAAAGCTTTAGCGGCCATTTTCAAACAAAACCATAGACATCCCGAGAAGCTTCAAACAGATCGAGGCTTAGAGTTCCTAAATAAGCCTGTAAGCCTGCTGTTAAAGAAACATGGGATACACCACTTTGTCACCAATAATGAGGTCAAGGCTGGTGTTGTGGAAAGGTTTAACAGAACTTTAAAAACAAAAATGTGGCGGTATTTCACAGCCAATAATACGTACAAATATATGGATGTATTGCCTCAGCTCCTAAGAAGCTATAATCACAGCATGCACAGAACTATCAAGGCTAGGCCTGTAGATGTGACCCCTCACAACTCTTTGGCCATCTGGAAAACAATCTATGGGACCTCTGCTAAAACGAAAGAGGAGAGGCCGCTGTTCAGAAAAGGAGACCATGTCAGGGTTTCAAAAATAAAGGGGGTGTTTGATAAGGGTTATGAACAGAATTTCACTACAGAGATATTTATAGTGGATCAGGTTATCAAAAAAGCAAAGAGACCCGTATACCTGTTAACAGATTACCATGGTGATGCTATTGTGGGGACATTCTATCCCGAAGAACTACAAAAAGTGAACCCCCAAGAAGACCGGGTGTATAGAATTGAAAAGGTATTGGCCACAAAAGGCCGTGGCTCAAGAAAACTTCACTTAGTGAAATGGAAGGGTTGGCCCAGTAAGTTCAACAGCTGGGTGGCTGCCTCTGAAATTTGTGACCCTGTATAGAAGAGTTGGAAATGGGAGATAACGGATTTTACATCACGCTCCCCAGCAATGCATGCAAGGAAATATTTCCTCAAAATACAAATGCTAATTTTACAACACTGCTACCACAACCCTTAGATCTGAGCGGTGCATGGGAAGTTGGTCTGGCTGAAATTCAGTACCCCCGCAGCTGGTACACACTGACTGAAAATGCCATGTTTTACATTTATCAGGATGCAACTAAATGGGGCTTTCTACTACACAGAGGTTATTACAAGAGCATTCAATCTGTTTTGGATGAAATGAATGACAATATAAAAGTAGCCATAGATCCGCCTAAAATACGTTTTGTCTACGACCCTGTAAAGGGTAAAGTTAGATTCATAGGGGAAAACACATACAAATTCTCAGCCACTGGGGGGTTAGCCCACCTATTGGGCCTACCACCCGATGTTCCTGTCGATAAAATAGACCACGCTGCAGACATTACCGGAGGGGTGAGCGCACTGTACCTGTATACGGATATCATAGAGCACCAAATTGTAGGAGACAGCTCTGTACCCCTGTTACGGTGCATACCCGTCAGAGGAGAAACTTATGAATGTGTCACCATAACTTACGATAAGCCGCATTATATGTTAATGAGCAAGAGCCACATCAACACAATAAGCATTGAAATAAAGACCGACCAGAACCAACACGTGCCATTCAACTGGGGGAAAGTTGTCGTGAGGTTACACGTTCGACCCAGAAGAGGTTATTTTTAGAGCGTGCAAAAGAGAGCTGCATGATCCAAAAATGGTTGTCGTTAAAGATTATGGAAATGTAGATGCCTATAGGGCCTACTACAAAGCCCAGGCAGGCCGTGGTCTACCTGGTTTCCATGGAGCTGTAAACATGTATGGAGCAGGTCTGGGGGGCATTTTTCGTGGACTTTTCAGAAGGGCTGTTCCTCTTTTGAGGAGGGGGTTTCAGATTATTAAACCTCATGTTAAGACAGCCATGCACAACATAGCTGGAGACGTAGTGAGTCATGTTATGAAAAAGGTGAGAACCCAAGAAGGTTCGGGTCTCATGTACCTAAAAAGAAGGGGAGGAGTTAAACGAAAAGCATCTCACCAACATATTGGAGCACCTCAGCCCCTAAAAAGAAGGGGTATCCGTGGTAGAAAAATTCAGAAGCTTCAGGTCAGGAAGAGGAGAGGAGGCCGCAAAACAAAGATACTAAAACACAGCGGAAGAGACATATTTTAAAATGGCATTCATTCATAACTCCTCTGAAGAATGTACCAAATCCGAGCTGGATCTTTTTCAAATATCACCAACACAAACCTGCGTGGAAAGCAGTATGTACGTTGAAGTCCCTCCTCTGTCAGCCCTAAGCCCTAATGCACCTGTGGAATTTTATATAACAGGGGCGAGTGACATGTATAAAGACCTCAGTCATTCGCTTCTTTTTCTGTGTTGCAAAATAACAAAAGCAGATGGTTCAAACATGGCTGATGCCGCCAAAACGGGGTTGGTCAATTACCCCATTGCCTCGCTGTTTAGCCAGCTGGATGTTACCCTCGGCGATAGGCTGATCAGTCAGAGTCACAACTGTTATCCCTACCGAGCCATTTTAGAACTGCTTCTGAACTACAGCGCCGATGCCTTGAGTACACAATTTGCAGCAGGTGGTTTTTATAAAGATGCCTATCAAACGATGGAATCTACAAGCCTAGCCGCTGGTGAGGGAAACTGGGGCTTTAAATCTAGAGCACATCAGACAGCAGGTAGCCGGACCTGGGATCTCATGGGGCCATTACACAGCGATATATTTTTCCAGGACAAAATGCTGCTGAATGGTGTAGATGTGAAGATCAAACTCACACGCAGCAAGGATGCGTTCTGTTTGATGAGTGGAGATGACAATGCAAATTATACAGTACATATTTTAAATGCAGCTTTGTTTGTTAAAAGAGTGAAAGTATCCCCCGGTGTGCGTCTAGGGCACACTGAAGCGCTTCTTACCTCTAATGCAAAGTATCCTGTTGAGCGGATTGGAATGAAAGTTTTCAGCATAGCTGCGGGGAGTCTTGTCTGCAACCAAGAAAATCTTTTTTTGGGGCAACTGCCTAAGAAACTGGTCATAGGCTTTGTTGACAATGAGGCATTCAGCGGTCAATACACACGAAACCCCTTCAACTTTAAACACTACAACGTCAATTTTGTAGCGTTGTATGTGGATGGAGTTCAGACCCCATCAAAGCCTCTACAGCCTAATTTTCGAGACAACCTATGCGTACGTGAATACATGCAATTGGCCAAAGCCACGGGGAGAAGCATGAAAGATTTGGACATAGCTATTAACCGTCACGAATTTTTGCAGGGGTACACACTGTATGTTTTTGACCTCACCCCTGATCAGGCCTGCTCTGATCACTATTCTCTGATCAGAACAGGTAACCTCAGAGCCGAGATTCGCTTTGCTGTACCCCTTCCCAACACTATTAATATGATTTTATATGGGGTATTTGACAACGTGATTGAAATTAATCACAGCAGAAACGTCCTCTTTGATTACATGTGAAGATGAACACAGTCCAGATATTGAATTTATTACATAAAAACAAATACTTTGCAGGTGTTTATCCCAGTGATATGCTACCCCGGGGGGTTATTACCAAACGGCCAGCTGGGATCGTGGTCAACACCCATCCTCACACACTGCCTGGCGAACACTGGCTGGCTATCTATCTACCAGTACATGGCCCCGCGGAGTTTTTTGATTCATATGGAGCAGCCCCAAATAATCCGCTATTTCCTGAAGACATCTATGACTTTTTAATGAGGCAGACCATTGAGATAACATACCAAAGGAGTCAGTTGCAGCATCCCTTAGCTGCCACCTGCGGCTATCACTGTGTCTTCTTTTTACAGAACAGAACAAAAGGCATCTCTTTTCCAAAAATATTAAAAATGTACACTGGCGATTCAGTGGGCAATGATACGATGGTAGTCAGCTTTGTCAAGAAGCTTAGAAAAACTAAACACAGGTGCCCCCTTTTCAATCCTGTTCAGGCCTGCCAGCCACCGTGCAATCCATGATGTAATTCTTTTCCTAAATAAAAGGCTGTTATACAAAATAATCTGTTTTGGTTTTTATTGTGATGATATTAAAAAGGGGACTATCTTGAAAAAATATTGCAGAGGTACACGTGGAAATTAAAGGCCTTTAATTATAGATAAAATACAGAAACCCAATGTTTTCAAGGTAGAGCAAGAATCGTGTGTTTTAGCTGATTCTTGCCTGGTGTTAGCCCTGCTGGTTTCCTTGAAATGATTCTCTTAAAAAATACAGAAACCCAATGTTTTCAAGGTAGAGCAAGAATCGTGTGTTTTAGCTGATTCTTGCCTGGTGTTAGCCCTGCTGGTTTCCTTGAAATGATTCTCTTAAAAAATACAGAAACTCATTGTTTTTCAGTTACATCAATGAATGTGTGTTTTAGCTGATTCTTGCCTGGTGTTAGCCCTGCTGGTTTCCTTGAAATGATTCTCTTAAAAAATACAGAAACTCGTTGTTTTTCAGTTACATCAATGAATGTGTGTTTTAGCTGATTCTTGCATGGTACCAGTGTGAATATTAACCCATCCGCAAACATCAACTCTTGACCATTGTTACAATATCTCACAGAAACTGTCTGTCAGCAAGGTGCATGTATGAAAAGTTGGCTAGCAGCCCCACCTCATGCCCAAAATGTGTTACAAGACTGTTATTCTCCAATGCTTGATATTGAGGACAATAAATTCATTGTATGGCTAGAATTAAATAACAACAACAACTTTATTGTTTAGCCGTTCGGGCCATATCAAGTACTAAAACTACGTAAGTCCAGAAAGATACAAAAAATACAAGTTGTGACTGAACAGTTTTCAAAGTTAGCCCTGCTGGTTTCCTTGAAATGATTCTCTTAAAAAATACAGAAACCCAATGTTTTCAAGGTAGAGCAAGAATCGTGTGTTTTAGCTGATTCTTGCCTGGTGTTAGCCCTGCTGGTTTCCTTGAAATGATTCTCTTAAAAAATACAGAAACTCATTGTTTTTCAGTTACATCAATGAATGTGTGTTTTAGCTGATTCTTGCCTGGTGTTAGCCCTGCTGGTTTCCTTGAAATGATTCTCTTAAAAAATACAGAAACTCATTGTTTTTCAGTTACATCAATGAATGTGTGTTTTAGCTGATTCTTGCCTGGTACCAGTGTGAATATTAACCCATCCGCAAACATCAACTCTTGGCCATTGTTACAATATCTCACAGAAACTGTCTGTCAGCAAGGTGCATGTATGAAAAGTTGGCTAACAGCCCCACCTCATGCCCAAAATGTGTTACAAGCCTGTTATTCTCCAATGCTTGATATTGAGGACAATAAATTCATTGTATGGCTAGAATTAAATAACAACAACAACTTTATTGTTTAGCCGTTCGGGCCATATCAAGTACTAAAACTACGTAAGTCCAGAAAGATACAAAAAAATACAAGTTGTGACTGAACAGTTTTCAAAGTTAGGGTGGCCAAAACAAAATGTTATCATTCAAGAGTCAGCGTCGCCCCTACAGTAAATGCCAATTTGATCAATATAGGAAGAGCTTACTCTGGCTGCCTTACATATGAATTTGGCGACACCATGCACAATCTGCATGTTTGAGCTTTGAAG
Organism: Phrynocephalus vlangalii; assembly: GCA_037367305.1. Lineage (NCBI taxonomy): Eukaryota > Metazoa > Chordata > Lepidosauria > Squamata > Agamidae > Phrynocephalus > Phrynocephalus vlangalii. Next base: position 46,927 of record JAWVWN010003664.1, on the reverse strand, counting down.
TAAAAAAGGCGAGCTGAAAGTTCACATTCCAATGGGCAATTTTGGCCATCATTTTTGATAAATAAGACTGTCTGAGGGCTGTATATAAGTCACAATCAAATAAAATATGGGCAATATCTTCTATAGCGGGGGCGCTGTAGATATATGTTCTCTCGTGGTAGGTAGATTTTGAAAACGGCCAAATTTATTCATAGATTCCAAGAATTCGAATCTTAATCTTGTATAGGCTCTCCTCAAAGAATAAGGTAAACTAATTGTTAGATACTTCTCGCACATGAATACCAGTTTGTTTTTAGATAGCCAGCTTAGGGCTCTGTTTTTGGAGAGGAGCTCCATATCCTGTTGTGCACTAACATCCAGAGCTCTTTGTTTAAAGGTAATTTTGGCCTGTTGACCACTGACAAGCAGGCTCTGGGTTGAGAGCCCAAAATGTGCGATAATGATACCAATTTGTCTGGCCCAGGAATTGGGGGTGACGGAGTTAGCCTGTTCAATTAGGCATATCTTGGGAAGACTATCAGTACCCATTGACTGGACCTTCAACCAGAAGGAAAAAGCTCTAGATACTATGAGACTGGAAATAGAAAAAATTCCTGTTTCGGCCCTGACTGCATAAGTAGCCGTGTTTTTATCTGACCCAAGTAGAAAATATTACAGCCTAAAAGAGTTTTTGAAAGCTGCATAAAGGTCTGTGAATTTATTAAATAAAATGCTGTTACACATATCATTCTCTTTTGTATTTTATTGCAATGATTTTTAAAAGTTAGCCAGGGTGGTTTCTTGAATTGTATGTCTTGAAAAAAAAAAATACAGAAACTCATTGTTGCTTGATGTGGGCTATTTCAAAATATTTACACTGATACCAGGCAGATCCTCTAATCAGAGTTTCGCCATCATTACAAGCAGCTCTTACCCATTGGGGGCTCCTCTTAAAAATTAACCAATGAAATACAGACTTTGTACAAATATCACCCCCTGGTTGTGGTTGGAAGTATACCCCATTGAGGAGCCTCAGATCTATGCAGCATATTCCAACTGGCAAAGCTGTGACAAGGGTGAGTTTTCGCATTTGCTTTATGGGGAGATATGTGCGGTTTTAGAAATCTGTTGATAGGTGTGTTAATTATGGTTATTCTTTTGAAAATCTTGTTTAGAAGGCATTTAATTATGGATCATAGGAATTAATTGGATATATTTCCAAATCTAGGTAGTTTTTAAATGTTTAAATCTTGGACCAGTTGAAATGTGTCTCAACATTAATGAGACTACACGCGTTTCATATGGTTCAAAACTTTTATTCTGTGATTATAAGCTTACAGCATTTAGAGATTTGTTAAAATACTTTATAAAAGAGGTTGATCATAAGTTTTCTCAGAAAATTAGTTGCTGAAGTTCTCCTGTTGTGGGAATCTAATATTGCTGCCAGCCCATTTTCCTGCATGAGAAAAGGGGTGGGGGAAGACTGTGTCAAAATACTATTTAAATACTTTGTAAGAGAATCATGGGGGGGGGGTAATTTTCTTTCAAATATACTTACCCAAGATTCCAGATTCCAAAGCCAGGTTTTATGGGTTGTTAAAAATTCAGTCACGCATTGTACCATTTGGCTGACATCGTTTTTAGACAAAACACCGTGGGTTTGTTGAAATTGTTTTAACAAGCAGGCAGCGTACATTATTAATGCTAATATGCGCCCCCAATTCATCTGATTATCAGAAACTGTGACTGCAGCAGTCTTCATAAACAGGCTGCATGTTTCACTAATATTGCGCAGCTGTAACTCTTGCAAATAACTGTGAATCTTGCTTTCAAAGTTGGGCTGTATAGAGGCAACAATTCTTTCTAAAATATTATTCAGGCTTTCGGTCAGAGGATGCATTTGATGATGGGGTGTCTGTTTCTCATTTTCTGATAAATAGCTGCAACAAGCATGCATTAGGTATTTGCTGAGTACAGAATGGGTGATGCCTGCCATCCTGTGTCTTAAGCGTGTGCACAGACATGTTGTAACTTGCAAACCTTTTTCAGGTCGCCCCCCCCCCCCGCCGCCTGTTCTGCCAATGAAACCCCTAAAATTGGGACTCGCACCACCCCCTGGAAAAGATTTAGGTCAGTTATGCCTCTCACAAAAATGGTTTTAAATAAAATGTCATTGCAATATATTTTGGGGGGTGGGGATCATGTGTTGTTTGCATATTAAATGGGACCTGTGATTTTTAGTGGCATATTTTTATGTTTTAGATAAATATTTAGCGGATGACTTTGTTGATGCCTCTCCAATGAAGGGATCCTCAAAAAAAGGTACTATTTCACAACCTCCTTATAAATTCTGCTTTGGCAATAAGCTTAGGGTGGGTGGGGGTATTTCTGACACACCCTGTAAAAATATTTGTAATATTTCAGGCAATGATCCCCATTCGAGCACAACAAAAGAAGATTTTAGGAAAATGCCCTCGCCTCAGCCCTTGACAATGTCCTCAAAAGGTGTGTAGTTCCCCCTTTTAATATTCTGGTATGGCAGTAAATACAAGAGGGCACAAAATCCTTTGTTATACTACAGACTACAACAATAAATTTCATTGTTATATTTCAGACAACAATGAAACTGTTCATCCTCATCCTGCGGTGGTCAACCCAGGCAGCATGAAACGGAAAAGTTCAGGTGAGTGTGTGTGTGTGTGTGTGTGTGTGTGTGTGTGTGTGTGTGTGTGTGTGTGTGTGTGTGTGTGTGTGTGTGTGTGTGTGTGTGTGTAAAGAGTCTCAGAAGCAGTTAGTGGGTTGAGAAAACTAGAGATATTGATTATTGCTGTCGTATCATTTATTTTAGGAAGTATAAAAGAACCAGCATGCAAAAGGGCATGCAAATCCCATTTTCCTGAGCCACCAATACCGGATGTCCCTGTGGAAAGGAGCAACTCTCCAGGCAGCTCTACGATGGCTGCTCCATTTCATCCAGCTAACAACAGCCATGACACTGATTCAACAAAAACCAAAAACCATTATAAGGTTTTAGAAAGTATGCTTGGCTTTGTTAAATACACTTCATATTCTCTCATGGAGCTTTCGCGATATGCTAAAAGTCTTGAGCAACACATGTCAGCCATGAATGATTGTGATTCTATTAAAACCATGGAAGGTTATCATGTTGAATCTGTATGCATGTATTATCAAAGAGGGCGGGGTTATAGCTATTTTAAGAAAAGAACCCTGAAAAAGAAAAAAGTCTTGGCCAGAGGGGATCAGTCTTGTAGGGTTATAGCTAGCAAACTGCTGAGAAATGCTAAAAAGTTTCTTTCACGTCGTAAAAAGCGTTCCAGGCCTGCTACACACCATAACCCCACAAATGTTCAGCAGCCCTGTTCTCTAGAGACCTCACAGCACCCAGAGGTAAATGTTGGTGAATCTCCACAGCCCTGTTCTCTAGAGACCTCACAGCACCCAGAGGTAAATGTTGGTGAATCTTCACAGCCCTGTTCTCTAGAAACCTCACAGCATCCAGAGGTTGAGGTTGGTGAATCTTCACAGCCTTGTTCTCTAGAGACCTCACAGCATCCAGAGGTTGAGGTTGGTGAATCTTCACAGCCCTGTTCTCTAGAGACCTCACAGCATCCAGAGGTTGAGGTTGGTGAATCTCCAGATTCTGTAAATGACAATGCATCATCTGGTCAGCAAGCTCCCCCTGTTTATGCTGAAATTTTGAGAACATGGACCTGGGTGCAGGAACAGTATAATGCTATGCGTAGGGGTATTATTTTCCGCTTTGTTAATCTGGAGCATATTGGTTCCTATGCTGATGCAATGGCAGCACTTTATAATGCAATACAGCAGGTGCTTAATGATATCAACCAGAACATTGACCCTGAAGATTTTGTTCAGATGCGGCTTGAGGGTGGTAACATGAGAGATGCTTTATATTCAGTAAAACAGTCAAAAGAAGCCTTGGACCCCGAGGCATTCCTAACAAATATGAGTAATTTGTTACAGAGCAACATGGAACTTTGTACAGAGGGTGCTTTACGTTTAGTTGTCACAATTGTTAAACCACCAAGAGGGGGCGGTAGGCCAAACAGACGCTTGAAAACTATACCATACAGCAACATCATTGCTAAAAAGAGGCAACATCTGGTAGATTTTAAGAGTGTGGATGGCATGCTCTGTTTCGCAGGAAGTTTGTCTGCTGTCATAGCTCATGCTGATTGTGGTGCAATACCTACAGACTCTGAGCTGGTGCAAGCTGCTAAACAGCTCTGTCAGGAGGTTGGGTGGCCTGAGCAGAAACAGGTGTCTTTGAATGACATTGGTCTTTTTGAACACCATCTACAGCGGAATATCCAAATTGCTCTTTATAATAAGGATGGCTGGGGCTTATTTAAGTCGGGGACTCAGCGCTATGCCCAAACACATACCCTATTCCTGTATGATAGTCATTACTATGGTGTTCTTAATGTAAAGGGGCTTTTTGGTTCAAAAAATTACTGCTCCTATTGTAACACCCTCTATCAACATACACATCGCTGCCTATTTTTCTGTAGGATGTGTTTGAAAGAGGATTGTACCCCTAAAATAGATGAACAGCAGAGATGTGGTTGTTGCAAACTGCTCTGCCAATCAGCTGACTGTTTAAAAGCTCATGACAAACTGGCCTCAGAAGGTAAAGTGCCCTGTGTGCTTAAGATATATTGTAAACAATGTAGGCATTATCAAAAGTACGATCATAGCACTGCCAGTTGCCGAGGGCGTCAATGCACAATATGTTGGGATATCTTAAAAGAGGATGATGAAAAACATCTATGCATTATGCAACCTGTTAAATACCCTGAAATTTCAACGCAATATATATTTTATGACATCGAGGCACAACAAGACACAGGCGTACATGTAGCTAATTACTGCTTTGCTGAGGCTTTTGGTGGGGAAACTGTGGAATGTTTTCAGGATGAAATGAATGTGCTCCCTGAAAAAAATGCTGCTACTGGTGAGGTGGATGAGATTGAGACGGATGAGGAGGAGGAGGTGGAGGAGGAGAAGATCCTTGGTGTAAGGAGTGCTAAGAAAAAGGTGAGACGTTGGCCTTATGGTCGGACTTGGGAGTTCAAAGGAGAGTCGTGCATAGCAGACTTTATATTGACATTCACTAAAGATAATCGTTTTAGCGGTACTACTTTCATAGCCCATAATTCCAAAGGTTATGACTGTTATTTCATGCTTAACCAGCTGGTTAAAGAAAAACTAGATGTAGATATCATAGCTCAAGGTGGGAAACTCCTCTGTGTCACCGTTAAAGGCCTAGGCATAAAATTCATGGATTCACTCAGCCATTTGCCCATCGGGCTCTCTAAGCTTCCGAAAGCACTCGGATTTTCGGGGTGCAAAGGATATTTCCCACACTATTTTAACAGGCCTGAAAATAGTAATTATGTAGGGCCTTTGCCCCCGCCAGAAGACTACGGGCTGCAGTACATGATGCCTGCTGAGCAGAAAGCTTTTTTAGAATGGTATGAAGAGAATAAAATGCAGACATTCGACATGAAAAACGAGATAGCACATTATTGCAAGCAGGATGTACATATCCTGGTGCAGGCTTGTACAAAATATCGCCACGAAATCATGACGCTGACCTTAAAAAAGATTGTGAAAAAAAAAGAAACTGAATATTATGCCATAGACCCCCTCCAATACGTAACTCTGGCCAGCGTGAGCCTAGCCATGTACAGGTTCAAATTTATGCCGGAAGATTCCATAGCGATACCACCTGCAGATAATTATCACCACCAGGTCAAAAGATACTCAACACCTGCCATCCAATGGTTGCTGTACCTTAAACATAAAGAAAACCTAGAGATCCAGCATGCCTTAAATGGTGGCGAGGTTCAGGTGGGTCAATATTTTGTTGATGGCTATGCTGTAGTAAATGGTCAGCCAGTCTGTCTGGAATTTCTGGGTTGTTTTTATCACGGGTGCCCCCTCTGCTACCCTGCAGAGGACTGGAACCCCTTGATTGGTAAAACTTACAGGCAGCTTCATAATGCTACTGAGGAGTGGACAGCAATCCTGAAAAGCATGGGTTATGAAGTGAGATCAGTATGGGAGCATGAGTGGAAAAACATGATAAAAACTGACAAAGAAGTCCAAAACTTCCTTGCCACCGCACAGTTTCCAGAGCCCTTAGAACTGAGGGATGCCCTCTTTGGTGGACGTACAAATGCAGTGTGTTTGTACTACAAGCCGGCGAAGGGGGAGGAGATTCGTTATTATGATTTCACGTCCCTTTATCCCCATGTACAAAAAAACAGGGAGTACCCCCTTGGACATCCGATAATAGTCCATGAGAACTTTGATTCTCCTACAGATTATTTCGGGTTGATAAAAGCCAAAGTTTACCCGCCAAGAGGTCTCTTCTTCCCAGTGTTACCGTCGAGGGTAGGTGGAAAGCTCATGTTTGTGCTGTGCTCTACATGTGCAGAACTCCGCCAGCTAGAACCATGCAATCATTCAGATGATGAGCGGGCTTTAACAGGGACCTGGTGCACTATAGAGATGAATGTTGCTATAGAGAAGGGGTACAGGGTTGGAAAAATCTTTGAAGTGTGGCATTTTTTTCAGAGATCGGGTGATTTGTTTTCTGATTATATGAAGACACACCTGCGGCAGAAACAGGAGGCATCAGGTTTTCCCCACTGGTGTGTCACAGAGGCTGATAAAGATAAATATATAGCAGATTACCTCGAAAAAGAGGGGGTGTTGCTACGCCGCAAAAAATAGAGCCGAACCCTGCAAAGAGGCAGATTGCTAAGTTGTTTTTAAACTCACTGTGGGGAAAATTTGGCCAGAGGACAAACCTCCCTAACACAGAGGTAGTAAGGGACCCAGACAGGTTTTTCAATCTCTTGTTCTCAGAAACATTTTCAGTTTCCATGTGTGAGTTTCTTGATGATGATGCGGCCTGCGTAACCTGGAAGCATAACACAGACAGAATGACAACCTCAGGTATGAAAAATCCCTTCATAGCCTGTTTCACAACTGCATATGCCCGTTTGGAACTTTATAAACTGTTGGACCGGCTGCAGGACAGGGTCCTGTACCATGATACAGACTCTGTTATTTTTGTTCACAGGGAGGGCGATTGGAATCCCCCTCTGGGGGATTATCTGGGTGACTTAACCAGCGAGATACCAGAGGGGGAGCACATTACTCGTTTTGTTTCAACAGGCCCTAAGAGCTACGCTTACACATTGTCGGGGGGCAGTGCCTGTGTGAAAGTCAAAGGGATCACACTGAATGTGGCAAACAGTGAGAAAATTAATTTTGACACGCTTCAAGACCTCGTGTTTGCCTATGTTTCAGACAAGAAAGATAACCCTCCTCGTGAAATAGTTGTAGAACAGCCGGGCATTGTGAGAGATAAACGACAGTGGCTCATCCACACTAAAACTTTAAGAAAAACACAAAAAGTAGTGTATGACAAAAGAGTGATTACGGACGGATTTAAAACGGTCCCTTATGGATACTAAGAGGAGCACTCTGTGGAACCATCCTTTTTCAGCCATTCTCGCGGGACCCAGTGGTTGTGGGAAAACCTTCTTTGTAAAAAACATGTTGGAGAATGCGCGTTATGTATTTTCTGAAATGCCTGAGAATGTTGTATGGTGTTACAGTTGCTGGCAGCCTCTGTATAAAGACCTATTGTGTAAATATTCATTTATTAAGTTTGTAGAAGGATTGCCTGAAAACTTTGCTGATAATGTCTTGTTACCCCCCGATAAAATAAACTTCTTAATTATAGACGATTTGATGAATTGTGCTGCTGATAATAAGGAGGTTGAAAAACTCTTCACGCAATATGTGCACCACAGAAATGTGAGTGTATTTTTTCTTACACAGAATATTTTCTGCCGTGGTAAAAGCAACAGAACCATCAGCTTAAATGCTAAATATATGGTGCTTTTTAAAAACCCAAGAGATAAATTACAAATTGCTACGTTAGCACGGCAAATGTACCCCAAAATGTTCCGTTTTTCATGGAGGCTTTTGCAGATGCTACCAAAAAACCCCATGGCTATCTGCTGGTGGATTTAAACCCAAATACCCCTGAGTCTTGCAGACTGAGAACGGGTCTATTCCCACCTGACTGGCCTGCTGTGTATACAGTGAAAAAGAACAAAAAGGGTTCCCGATGATTCTTTTTTATTTATTGGTCACAGTGCCTCTCCCCACCAACATGTCACCATGTATACGGCGAAATCTTCCCCTCTTAAAAATCCTTATTAAGGCGCCCCTGCGCCAGAGAAAAGCCATTTTATGCGGTGCCTCAGATGATTTGGTAACAGCCATTTCAGAAATTGCTCTGAATACTTTAAAGGGTAATCTTGCCCTAACACCCAAGCAGGTGGGGGTCTTAAGGAAAAAACGTGCTCTGATTAAAAGCCTGGGTAACAAGAGGCTCTCCCTGAAAAGGAGAAAATACATTGTCAAGCAAAACGGAGGTTTTCTGGGGCCCCTGCTAAGCATCGCGGTCCCCCTAATAACGGGTCTTTTAACTAACAAGTAATGGAATATGCTGAAAAATTATATCTAGTGCCCAGTGCTCAGTTAGATCAGCTTCGGGGTGTCCCAGAAAATATTAGAACCACAACCATGAGACGTCTTGACAGCGAGATGAGGGAGATTCTCTTAAGGACTGACCTGTCAGAGTATGAAAAAATAAAACTCTACACAGGGGTTCTACAGCGCTACTTAGCACTAAACAAACAAGATGATGATGTGGAAAAAATGTCTGCATCCCCCCAAACCCCAACCTCCCAACCTGTCCCCTCCACATCCCCACAGCCTGAGAGTGATACAATTGTTCCAGAAGTTTTAGAAGGGATCCCCAGAAGGTTTAAGAAAAATGCTGAAATTTTGCTGAACAAGATAAAGCAGCATCAGGATATTTCTAGCTGGGATCAGCGAGGCACCTTTGTGTATCATGGGAACGCCTTACCAGGGTCTCACATTCTCGACCTGATTAAAGGGGCCACCCAATCTAATATTATTTCTGAGAAGAAGCGCCCAAAAGGCTGGGATGTATTTCTTAAAGCATTGGCAGAACTAAATGTGCCCACATCTGTTGTGGGTAATTCATCTGTTAGAGAGCAGTTAGAAAACCTGAAAGTCAGCCCGCTACAAACAGAGACCTCTAAACACCTGGCTATTCCAGGGCCTGATGCTGCACGCAAGAAACAATTCAAGAGACCAGCCTGGCTGCATGTGGAATCCTCACAGTCGACACCCTCCAGAGAGCTTGTCAAAGAACCCGCATGGCTAACTTTTTAAAAGCAATGCAATAAAAAACGAAAGAAAATAATATGTGTAAGAGCATTTTATTTAATAAATTCACTGATATTTCTAGCAGTGACCACAGAGTAAATATTTTGAAATAGCAAGGGGTCAGTCTGTCTTAACATTTTTTTGAGGAATGAATATGGTTTTTCTGCCTTGGAAATTTTAGATACAAGCGTCAATATCTCATTAATATTTTCAGCTGTCAATATCAGGCTATTGCAACAATATGCAATTAAGATGACGGTATGGATGACAGTCTTGTAACATATTTTGGCACAAAGAGAACGAAGTAGTCTTGATATGGATGCAACGGTTGAGGTTATACACGAATGCGATTCCTGGTTTTCCAAATTATTTTGACAGCCATCGCAAGATTGTTTCTGATATGCTGATATATAATATTTAATAATCACAGCGACTGTTGTATGCACAATGTTCTTCATATATTGCTTCTTTCTCCCCTTAATTTCTGGCAGGTCTATATGGAGCAATCTGCTCAATGTTTTATGGGGTAATTCCTGCAAATAGCAAATAAAAATTAATTATCAAAGCAAGCTACAAAGTAATGAAATGCCTAACACACACCCATCCTCTAAAACACCACCAGCCAGCTCCTTACTGTGTTTGAAGATTCTTCTGACTCGGGGGCAGCATTGTCCTTGTTAGAGCCACTTGCAAGGTCGCTGTCAGATTCTGAGCTAACATAACGCCTTAAAGCCCTTCTCTTGCGTCGCGGGGATTTTGGGGTTACCTTTGGGGGCAAATCTTTGGCCTGTAAAACATAAATATTGACTGGTTTTAATTATAAAAGGAAACTTCAACGTAATTAGATACATAGCACACCCCAAACTCTAAAGCCGCACAACACCTGCAGCCTTGCCACAAGACACAGTATCACAATATGAACTTAGATTTAAAACAGGGCCTTACCGTGTTTAGAAATTCCTCCGTATCAGGGGCAGCATTCTCCTTGTTAGAGCCGCTTGTAAGGTCGCTGTCAGAATCTGAGCTAACATAACGCCTTAAGACCCTTCTCTTCGGTGGTGGACTTCCATGGTCATAACCATCATCTGAATCGGACCAAAACAGGGTCTCCTCAGCGTGAAGGGCAGGCTTGGGCGGCTTTTTGGGCGCAGAGCTGGGCTTCCGCGATGGGGTGTTTAGGGGGCAGAGGGGCATGGAAAATCCCATAGGCCCGTGGTGCATGTGGGGGTGCAGACGCCTTTTCGGTTTCAACCGCTGCCTCTCTATCTTCGGGGTCCAGGATTTTGGCGGAGAGTCCGGGCTCTCGGGCTTCGGAGGGGAGTCCACGCTCTCTGCTTTCGGCGGTGAGTCCGGGGTGTCTTTCGGCAAGCTGGAGGAAAACCCGATCTTGCTTGAAGACGCCATCTTTCTCCACATAAACGGGACGGCGGGGACCATGGGCCAGGCGGTTTCAGGAACAGCGGAAAAGGCGGCGGCGGGCACCGCAGAACACTCCCCTCTTCTTATAAAGGCCTCTCAGGCATGCGCACACGCAGCAAGACAGGCCCAGGCAACACATAGCCAGCGGCAGCGCCCTAGGGGAAGGCATGCCCGGGCATGCCTGAGGGGTGGGGTAGGGGGACCCCGTGACGTGTCGGGGGGAGGGGGCAAGGCTCCCCATCCGGGTCAGGCGGAAGAGGACGTCACTTCCAGGTCAAAGGCCCCAGGAAGGTTCCGGTTCCGGGTAAGGGGGCGGGGCGGAAGGTAGGGACTTCCGGTAAGGGGGAGGGACTTCCGGTAAGGGGCGGGACTTCCGGTAAGGGGGCGGGACTTCCGGTGTTTGATGGTTTTATTGCCCCTTTGACAGGAGCACCCCTTTCCCTACTACTCACGATGGTGTCGTGAATAGGATGTGGACGGAGGGAAGCTGACTTTAAATGTCCACTTGGCAGAAAAGTTCATTAGCTGTCCTTGGGCAAATAAATATTTCTCATCTCGATCTACTTTTCTCAGATTTTTATAAATATAAACTGGACAAACCCTTTTTTATACTGTTCTGAGCTCCTTGGGAGAAGAGAAGGATACTACTATAGTACTTGAATGAAACCAACATGAAAACCAATCTGAACAAAGAACCTTCCATGTTGAAAATAATTTGATGTTTCTCTGCTGTCTATGTGAATCTATAGGTTCACATAGACCTTGTGTTTATAACTAGTTATAACATAGCTTTAATGTAATGTTCTCTATTAATGCTGTAAGATGTCCCTCAATTCCTTCTTCCTAATGTTTTCCTGCAGGTGCAGGATCTGCGTTTCAGATGCTTAATGCCACTTTGCCCAATCAAACACTTCTTCAGGGTCCAGGCCAACAATTTATATGTCCTTACTGACACTGTCTTGCCATCTCTGTTTTGGTCATCTACATGGCCACTGGCCATTGATATTCATGTGGTATGTAGTTTGGGTAATGATGGAAGGTACTGCTCTAAGAACATATCCATACCACTAGAGCTGGCTTTCTCTCATGTTCTTTGATTTTGATGCCACACCTAGCTGCTGTTGGGTACTATCATTTATGATGTGGTCAAGGAAGCAGATACGCCACATAAATTTGCATAAATTGTGCATATGGTAATTTGCTTGCATAGATGCACATTCCTATATAAATAAGAGCTGTCACGTTGTCATGGAAATGCCAACATCTCACCATCTGGTTGTCATCAGATGACCTACACAGATGCATGCTTGGGGTCAAACCATTGACAGACAACTCCAAAGCCCCTACCCTGCTTTGTGTAACATTCCTTTTTCTTTAAATCAGTCATGATTTGGGCATCCCTTCAAACAAAAGGCTTCTTCAAGCAGAGGATTGGTCTAAACAGAGTAGGACACATGGCTGCTCTGCTTTGGAGAAGCCCTTGACTAACGGGTGGGTCTGCTGAGATGCAATGTATTGGCATGAAAAACGGCACACTGAGCCCGAAAGCACCTTAGTGAAGGCCTTTGCTGAGAAGTTCTTCCACACAACACTCTGCTACACAACTATTTTGTTAGGTCAAACATTATGTATATTGGCACAGAAACACCCTGAGTACTCTAATCTAGTTCTGGTTAATCAATATGCACAATAAAATAAACTGTACAGTTTCTTTCATTCACTGGTAATCAAGGGCCCATTAAATGGGTAAGCAGCAACAGCATCACCAGATTATAAAATGCCCTGGGAAAGAGTATCATGTAATTACTTTGAGTTGAAGGAGGAGACTAGCTGTTTCTTGTAAAAACAGTAGAAGTGATTTTTAATCTGTGACTTCTGAATGCTGTTAAAACACTGGATGTTCAAGCAATTAATAGACACACTGTAGGACCAAAATTAGGACAATCAACTATATGAACAAATATTTTTCATTTGCACTGTACTGCTGAAACTGAGCAGTGATAGCACTGGGCAATAAACATTGGGCCCACGAGAAATCAACCCTCTTCCATACAAAAACATGTAATCCTTACATATTTATTTTGTTTTTTAAATGACACTTTTAGAAAGGAAGCTCTATGATTCTATGATTCTATGAATTAGCAGTGAAGGCAGCTTCTTTTCTACAGGGGAAACCATGATGGAGCTATGCCGATGCTAAGCCTCAAAGTCATCCCAACTAGGGGAGCCATATTTACATATTTGTAGATGTGGATCTTGTCAGAGCATTGAAGATAAAATGCTCAGATGGAGTTTTTAAAGCTAGCAATTAGGAGAAACAAGCCCAGCTGTGGACAGAAGCAAGCACACTTGGCCTTGAAGGGAAGGGAAGTGTCCAAGGACACAGAAGCAAAGCCTAGAAGCGGTGATGTAAAAGGCATATATCATGTCATCATAAAGTGCAAAGATGATTGGTTATAAAGCCTATATATACTGTATGCGGTACAACATGTTCTTGATGATGCCTCATAATGATGATGATGACATGGCACTACTGCTGTTAATAATGATGAAGCTGATGGTGGTGTTAAGATACTGATGATGGTGGCTGGGACTGATGCTGACTATGAATGAAGAAATGATGGCTGTTGTGCTCAGAGGGAAAGGGGATTGCTAATGGAGTGTAAATACTGTGAATAGATGGCACAAAAAAACAGCAACTAGTCTCTTAATTTTCTCTAATCTGGACAACCCTGCTTACTCTGCAACGGATGCTTTGAGCTCCTTATCAGGTGCAACTCCCAGAATGGAAAATTATGCAATCAGTAGTCTAAAAAAGATACGACCGTTACGACCACATCACCCCAGTTCTAGCTCGCCTGCACTGGCTACCCGTTGCGGCCTGGATCAGATTCAAGGTCTTGGTTTTAGTTTATAAAACCCTCCATGGCTTGGGACCTGACTACCTGGCGGAGCGGATCGCCCAGCGATCAACCTCGGCTCGACCAACACGGACATCACGGGCGCACTCGCTTCGTGTGGCCACCCCTAAAGAGGCCCGGAAAACTTTGACTCGTAACCGGGCCTTTTCCATGGTTGGCCCGACTCTTTGGAACCATCTTCCAAGCGAAGTGCGCCTTGCAGAGTCCCTGCTGGCCTTTCGCAGAGCTTTAAAGACCCTGCTCTTTCACAAGGTCTTTGGTAACCTAGTTTAATGCTATTGCTTCCCCCCCTCGCCGCCGCCATCTGTTTAATTAGTTATTGTTGTTTTACGCTGGGGTGCCTACTTTGTTTTAAATTGTTTGTATTGCATTGTCTGTTTGTTTGTTTTACTAGGCTGACCTGGTTCAGCCCCTGTACACCACCCAGAGTTCCATTAGGAAGATGGGTGGTATAGAAGCTCTCATAATAAATAAATAAATAAATAAATAAATAAATAAATAAATAAATAAATAAAATGGTGTGCCTAGCCTCTATTCTGATTTAAGGTGTCATTTGTGCAAGCCTGTGAAATGTGAAGCAGGGGTGCCCATGGAATTATGGAGAGATGTGTCAACTACCTGTTACTAATCACTCGGAACTAACTGGAAGTCAATTAAATCTGATAAATAGAAAATATGGGGAAAGGATTTCCATGCCATTTGTCAACCACCTTACCTGTATATTTTTTAGTAAAACTGTAAAAAATTCTAAGAGATGTTTACATCTTCGACAAAGATTAGGTATCTTGCCATATGGGTAGTGGGCGGCATATAAATTGTATAAATAAATCAATTAAATAAATATTGAAATATCCTGTCAAACATTTTATTATTTTCTGCAAGACTTTGCACTTCTTTACTGAAGCAAATGGCTAAGGCCTCTCCTCTCCTTTCATGCTTTTATTGTTTTTGTTGTTGAGTAGCAGCAACACTAGCAAAACTACATCATTTTCTACCAACCCCCCCTTATTTTGGGGTAAACCTTTGTCTTCTGTAAAAAATACTATAGAAAATGTAAATTGCACAGCAGACAAAAGACACTAGATTTTGCACAAAAACTACTTGTGCAATTTTTTGCAAAACAAAAACAAAAACAAAAAAGTCCTAAAATACAAAACTGCATAAAAACATTTGCAATCTTGCCCAATGAGGAGAAAACATTTCACTTTTACAAATTCTTCCCTGTGAGAATGAAATAATACTTAAATATTAATTTGGTAAACACAGTAATCCCAAATATGAGAGAGTGCTTTTTAAATTATTATTATTTATTTTATTTACTGGACTTTTATACTGCCATCTGTCAACAAGGCTATTCTGGACAGTTTACAACAACAGCATGTACATCATACTACAATCACTAACCAAATGAGATATACATAATAAAATTAATCAAATTAAATAAAATTAAACAAATTAAACAAAATTAAAAACTTAAACAGCAACATATAAACACAATACATAACAATCGTGACAATAAAAGCATAGTAAAACACAGTAGGTGGGCCAGGTACTTCATTGGGTTAATTTAATTAAAAGAAGAGGAATTTTAAAAAGTAATGGGTAAGTGTGGAGTTATGTTCCAGACTGTTTTTAATAGTTTTTGAACGAATCCAAGGAGGGGGCCAAGCAGATTTCAGCAGGGAGGTTATTGCACAGGCGTGGGGCAATTGCTGAGAAGGACCAGTTTCAGGTCATATCTTTATAGGCTGCCCTTGATGTTAAGTCCTCAGATGCCTAGCCTGGGAAGAACGGGCAGTTCTCATTGGGCGAAGATGTTCTACCAAGCTTAATATACTGCCTAAACTGGTATTGGAAGCTGAGATTGAAATCTCTTCTCAGCCTAGGAGCTCACTTGGTCCAATTGCAGTCCTTCAACTTAATTCACTTCGTAATGCTAAACTGAAGAAAAGGACAAGACAGGCAGACTTTCCTGGCCATGCTGCTTAAGAGCATGGGGGGGGGGTGTCTGTATAACAAATAATAAGTCAATAAGTAGAGAGAAGCAAGGGTACTGTCAGCTCATTCTTTGCTTCCATCCATGGCAACAATCACAGTGATGTATGAGATGGCAAGGAGTTGCTGTGGAGACTTGTGCAGCCTTCTTATCCATCGCTGATGCTAAATATGGCCTCCACCCGTCCTGTTCGCCCTTCCCATGTATGCCTTCTGTGCTGGGAGGGAACAGAAGCATCTGCAGTTTTCTTTCCAGAGCCTGAAGGGTATAGTTAATTTTTAAGGAGAGGAGGCAGGAAAAGGAGGCCTATCTTATCCACCTTCTTTGTTCACTAGTACACTGGCAAAATGTCACCGTGAAACATGAGAGAACAAGAAGATGTGAGAGGAAAGGTCTCCTTCAAACCTTCCACCATTAAGGCCCATTACTAAGGGCAAAGTCATGGACCAGGGCTATTAATGTGAGGTCACTGGGACAGAATTACATCTTAAATTCCAAAGTCTACACTCAACATCTCATAATCTTTTAGAGGCGCCTTTGGACAATTGTGTCATCTTCCAAGAGCAAGTTTTATATCATTTTTAAAATGTCATTCTTGACATCTCTTCTGAAAGTCTGTGAAAACTGTCATAAAAGCAGGCTGGGTTTCTCCCGGTTTATTTAAGCTCCGCTTGAACTGAATCACGACACAGAAAGAAATACTGAGGTGACTTCAGCGTTATTTATGATCCTGCTTGGCATCATGAGACTAGCAACTGACTTGCTTTTAAGATCAGCCCATTTAAAAACCAACATTAAAGGCATTAAGCCCATATTTAACCACGCAGAGCAGCTGTTTATGAGATGAATCACATACTTTACACATTTTGTGAAATACAAGCTACAGATTTATGTTGCTGCATCTGCTACATTTGGACGGATTTGCAAGTGCACATTTGCCCATCAACTGAGTCCTAAGAACCATTAGCTAAGTGAAGGTTACTACAAAAATCAGTCTTGTTCCCCTTTCCTCATCATTTCTCTACAGCAAGAAGAAATGATTATGGGGCCCAGAAAACAGAATGTGCTGTTCATCTTCCTCTTCTTTCGACTGCTGGTTAAAAACTCTGAGAAAGGCATAGTCCAAGAAAGACTGAGGCTTAGTCCGAGAAAGAGTGGAACTTTTGTTTCTAGGAAACTGATTAGCCCATTGTTTGATTTGTGGTGGGGACAGGCTCGTTCGTTCACTTGAAAATATGGTGATCTGGTGACATCTCTGCTAGAGTGAATCATTGTGCCTCCAGAGTTGTCCTACCTGCACCTTGCTGGACCCTGTTGCAAGGCTTCTGCTTTTTTGGTGCTGGTAGGATCACACTGATTTGGACTGTTCTCAACACATGTGATCCCTAGGAACAATCATAGAATCATACAATCATAGAGTTGGAAGAGACCTCAAGGACCATCCAGTCCAACCCACTGCCATGCAGGAATCCCCATCAAAGTACTCCTGAAAGATGGCCGTCCAACCTCTGCTTAAAAACCTCCAAAGAAGGAGACTCTACCACCCTCCGTGGCAGCACATTCCACTGCCAAACAGCTCTAACCATCAGGAAGTTCTTCCTAATGTTCAAATTGAATATCTTTTCCTCAGTTTGAAACCATTGCTCTGAGTCCTAGTCTCTGAAGTCATGGAAAACAAGCCAGCCCCCACTTTGATATGACATCCTTTCAGATATTTACACATAGCTATCATATCCCCTCTCAGCCTTCTCTTTGTGAGACTAAACATTCCCAGCTCCCTAAGCCACTCTTCATAAGACATATGTTTTAGACCTTTAACCATCCTGGTTGCCCTCCTCTGGACCCGCTCGAGGTTGTCAACGTCCTTTTTAAATTGAGGAGTACAGAACTGTACACAGTAGTCCAGGTGAGGTCTGACCAGAACAGAATAGAGTGGCACTATCACCTCCCTTGCACTAGAAACTATGCTTCTCTTGATGCAACCAAGAACTGCATTGGCTTTCTTGGCTGATATGCCACAATGCTGACTCATGTTCAATTTGTGGTCCATCAAGACTCCCAGATCCCTTTCACAGGTACTATTCTCCAGCCAATAATTTCCCATCCTATATCTATGCAATTCATTTTTTTCTGCCTTGATGCAGAACCCTAAATTTCTCTCTGTTGAAACTCATTCTATTTGCTTTGGCCCAACACTCTAATCTGTCAAGGTCATTTTGGATTTTTAAGAGTATTTTACCCCGCCTTTATCCTTTGAAAAAGGACTCAAGGCAGCTTACAGAATGAGGTATAATATACAGTCCAGTACAATTAAGACATGTTCGAGTATTGAGAACAAGGAATTGAGGGACATTTTACAGCATTAATAGACAATAGACATGGGCACGACCAGAAAAAATGACGTTTCGAGTTTTCGTTTGTCGGAACGGGTCCGTTTCGGGTCGTTTCCGTTTGTCGCGAAATTTTTCAAAAATTTGTCATTTCATTTGTCGTTTGTCATTTGTCGTTTCCACCACAATTTAGCGCGATTTGACTTCCCAGAGCATAGGAGCGTCCTGTAATCAGGGCCGGCGCTAGGTGTTTTTGCGCCCTAGGCGGCGGGCGGGGTGGGGGGCAGGTGGCGGGGGAGAGGTGCGGGCGGGCGGCGGTGGCGGGGGGCCATGGGCGGGTGGCGGCCATGGGCGGGTGAGTGGGTGGGCGGCGGCCGCAGGCCACAGGCGGGCAGCGGCGCGGGCGGATGGGCGAGTGAGCAGTTAGGATATCACTGTTCTGTTCTTCGCTTGCACCCCAAATGTGTATGTGTGCAAGCAAATTGAAGTTGGGAAAATAGAAAATAAATGGTAGTATATAATATATATTTAAAATAAATCCACACCTCCCACTCCCAGTCGAACCTCCCCCTTTATCCAATATCAGAAAAAATTCTCACAAACTGCCAGAGAAGAAATAAAGAATAAACTGCTATTCCCTTCAGCAGACAAAGCTGCAGGGAATCAAAGAAATTATTTTCTAAATTCAGTTCCCTCCCTGCCTGCCTAACTTAAATCCTAAAGCCTTTAGCCTCCCTCCTCAATCTCGATCAGATCACACCAGCACCAGCAGCCAGCCCTCCTCCCTCAACCACATCCATACACCCGACTGCAATTTCTGGAAGGTGCCTCAGCTTTTTATGCCCTCCGAGACATCCAGAAGTGTCAGTCAAAAACCTGGCGATGCCATTGGTGGAATGGTTCAAACAATTTGCATGGTCCCATCCCATGCACAGCCCAAATGGGCAGGTCTAAAAAAATAAAAAATAAAATAAAATAAAATAAAATAAAATCAATACAACGTTTTATTGCTATTAAAAAAACACTGCTGCTACTATTAAAATTCAGGCATTTAAAATAAATAAATTTCACATGTTTCTGTGGTGATTTGGTGTGTTTTTTGACCACGATTTCAAAAGAAAAATTGTGGTCGCCATTTTGGATCCCCCCCACCGCATGGCATGGTGAGATGATGAGGATGACCCCCCCAGCCTGGTGCAAGCAGCCCAGGACAGGAGAAGAGGGGGGGAAAGGCCAGGGACCCCCCAGAAACCACCCCTCTGGTAGGTGGCAAAGCCTCAGGCAGGCATATTTTCGCCTGCTTTTTTGGCTGGGAGTTGGGTTTTTTTTTTAAAACTTTTAAAAACTTTTTCTGTGCTTCGCATTGCGCGATCGCCGCGATGTCACAAACGGAAATGAAAAACCCGACCAAAGTTTTCTTTTTTCGGTTTGAGTTCGAGTTCTGACGGCTTAATTATTGTTACCGTTTCCGTTATGTAATCGAAACGATAACCGAAAACGGAAACGACAATTTCGCCGAGTCGTGCCCATGTCTAATAGACAACAATACATTAAAGCTACAAGAGAATGTGAACAGTTAAAGGCGAGTAAAGATCCATGTAAAATTATGAGTGATGGAAACTAACATTGAAAACATAATGTCAATGTAAACACATACACTTATAGGTAATGTAGTTATAAACACAAAGTCTATGTGATCCTGTAGATTCATATAAAAGATACATAATAGGTAAACCATCATTCAGGGAAAGCTTGCCTGAAGACAAATGTCTTTGCCTATTTCTGGAAAGACAACGGGGAAGAGCCAGTCCTGGCCTCTAGTGGGAGGCAGTTCCAGAGTCTGGGCACAGCAGCTGAGAAGGCCCTTTCATGGGTTCCCACGAAATGTACCTGTGAGGGTGGCAGAATGGAGAGAAGGGCCTCTGCTGATGACTTTAACACCCTAGGGAATTAGCCACTCCTCCCAATTTGGTATCATTTGGAAATTTAATCAGTCTACTCTCTATTCCTTTGTCCAAGTCATTAATAAAGGTGTTGAATCAAAAGCAAGCTTTCCTCTTTCATTTTGCCAAAGCAGCTAAAGAAGAGA
The DNA here is from genome assembly GCA_037367305.1 of Phrynocephalus vlangalii. Classification (NCBI taxonomy): domain Eukaryota; kingdom Metazoa; phylum Chordata; class Lepidosauria; order Squamata; family Agamidae; genus Phrynocephalus; species Phrynocephalus vlangalii. The sequence goes on along the minus strand of JAWVWN010003664.1, from coordinate 26,866 downwards.
GCCAGGACATTGGCAAAGTAAACACTGGCTCTGTGGAGGGGTCAATAATGGGACCCGCCAAAAAGGAATATATTGGGGGCAGTGAATATCTCACAGATCCAGTTGAGAACCTGCCCAATTCATCTGCAGACAGATTCTCAAGTGGACCTTTATGAGAAAAGAAAAGAAAACTCACCCTCCTGTCTCCTCACTTTGTCTTTTAAAAAGCAGTGCAGGGCATATGTGGTGCCCTAATACACTTTTAAAAAATTCACTTCCTCAATCTTTCCACAGGGCCAAGGAAGAATTTAATTTGTCAATATCCTGTAATGGTTCTCTTCAATTGCCACTTCACTGGCCAATGGATAGCAGGCTGCTGCAACACAAATAGGGTTGACAGAGGTCTCCATGAGCCCTTTTACATGACCCCTAAAATCCGCTGCAAAACACTTGCAGATCCGGAGCATAAAATTGTTTTCCCACCAGCAGCGGACTTTAAAAAAAATAAAGTACGCCCACTTAAGCGTGCCCCAGCGCACTTTACAAGTACCTGGTCTCCGGAGGTAAAAAGAATTCTGATGCAGATTGTAAAGCTGTGAATGCCGGGTCTCCTTGCCTTCTGTTTTTTTTAGTTATCCCCGCTGCCCCTTTAGCAGACAGGAATCCTTATGGGGCTGCTCCGATGGCAGTCGGAGGTGAGCGGAGGTGAGCCTGCATTTTTTCTCCCTTTTTTTCTCCCTCCCCTCACTACAGACAGAAGCAACAGAGTGCGGAAGGGTGGGAACACAGGAAGAGGAACAAAACCCCCATGATATCTGGCTGGGGGAATCCGAATTTAAGCTACCAGCGGATCTTAGGGGTCGTGTAAAGGGGCTCTTAGATTCAAGAATCATATCAAATGGTGTACCAGACCTTTTAGTGACCCTTTAGCCCCTTCCAGCCCACTCCCTTCAGACGATGTAGACAACCCCTAGGATTTCTAGACAATTCAACTGAAATAGCAAACCACAGTTCTTATACAAACTGCCTCTATTGGTTTATCCCACTGAATAGCCAAGGTTATCTGTCAGTTGCAGAAGCTGAAAACCATATAATCTATTTTTTATTGTTTACATATTCTTAATTTTAAGAACTTTAATATTTTAAAAGAAATATTCTCAGCTGCTTCAAAGGGCTACTTTTAAGCTATAAGCTCCTATATTTTTGGATTCAAATATTTTTAACATTTTGCCTACACATTAAGGTTTGGTTTGGATTATTTCTTCTTTGCACCTTTTTGAAGCTGAAAGAATTTTGGATGGCAACCACACCTGCAGCTTTTTACAAGTTCCAAGAACAGATTTCATTTTGTGCCCACAGTTTTTCCAAGGCTGTAAGATTGAAATGTGCTTTTGCGTCCCAGAAAGCTATATATTTCCAATAACTTTATTCTTGTGGAACATGCAAGCAGTGCAAATGAATAATGGTTGTAGAAATAGACTAGTTCATGTTGATATTTATTTTACCTAGATACTCAGATGAGCCTTGGTATGATTTGGAAGGATTTTCCAGTTTCATTCTGGAACTAAACCCTAAATGATGAACATAGGCTTCTGTTTTCCCCCCAGAAATCTATAAAGGTCTATAGGACTCTTAGGAAGTTGTTCAGGCATCAAACTTTCTAATATCAAAATGAGAGATGGTCTACTCAATGTCTGCTCTCAGACAAAGAAATTCAGAGGGGAAGCTACCTAGGTTGACTCCTGGATTTTAATCCCTTCTTAACTATAGAAACTCACTGAAAGTGTAGAACTGGTAAACCCATTCCATCAATATCTCATTTTCCTTGAAAGTCCTGTTTGGGTCACTCTAATAGGTTCCAAAGTGAATGGTTCATAAAAAAACGATACCATATTCCACGTCTTCACTGTCTTTCCAGAAGCAGGCAAAGACCTTCCTCTTCAGTCAAGCTTTCCGTTAATGAGGGACTACCTATTATGTGACTTTATATAGATTACCATACATGATTGCATTGACTGATTTCATATAAACACTAGTGTTTTCCATGTTGCTTCTCACCCCTCATAATGGATTTTTCTTTTATTCTTGTGTGCTTTTTGTAGCTCTAATTTTACCTTTTAATGTTCTAATATGCCTCTTCAAACTCCCTGTTCTTAACTTGAATAAATGTTCTGGGCTGTATATTCTCCCTCATTATTGTAAGCTACCTTGGGTCCTCTTCCAAGGAGAAAGGTGGGGTAAAAATATTCAAATAAAATAAAAGACGTTTCAGAGAGGGTAGCCATGTTAGTCCTTTCAAGAATTCCAGGCAAAAATCAAAGAAAAACAAAACAAAACAAAATACACAAAACATGTGGTACCTTAAAGACTAACTTTACTATTTCAATGTAACATTTCGTGGACACGTCCACTTCCTCAGACACAAAATGTTACATTAAAATAAAATAAAATAAAATGGCCTCGTGTGTGCATGTGTGCATGCAGATATGGACTAAATCCTTTTTGAAAGCCATCCAACACAAGATGTTTGGTAAAACATATATCTAACAGGAAAAAAGAATAAGTTCATATCAAGATGGCCACATCTTTCAACAGACCATGTCACTCCAATCACATGGGTATAAGTCATGCACTGTGCATGATGCACAAAACCTGCTCTTTGATCCCACTGAACAGAGACATCAGGAACCGAACCTAAGACCTTGTATGTAGAGCATTTGCTTTGGCTCAGCTACAGCCCCACCCCACAAGAATTAAACCAAGGACAGCCTTGCTCATATGTTACATTTTTAAGGGACATGAGCCACCCACAGTCTAAAGGGCAGAATCTCAAGTATCTGCATGAGTTTTACTACCATACATATATTACTTTTAATAAATATGCAAAGCAGTTCAGCTCTGGACAGCTATCTATTTTGTTACCAATCATAATAATAAGCCCATGTTAGATCTTGATATAGAAAAATCTCACAGTGGAATTTAAAGGGAGAAGGAACCTCTTCTATTTATATTTTTTTTAAAAAAACTCCCTCTATTAATCTTGTCATAAAATCTCAGCTGAATTATTGCAGAATATTACATCAAAGTTATCCCCTGATCAGCAATCTGACTTATTTCCCATCAAGGGCATTGCTGACAGTTTTATCTGATGGTCAAACAGCTCTATGCTCACATGGCATCTTCATTTTTTTGCTCTGGAGGAGATTTACATTCTCCACTCTCTCTCCTTGTCTGATGAGTTTGAGAAGGCTCAGATTGTTGGTTTGTCCCCAGGAGCAAAGCGAGCGCTATCTTAAACGGATAATGATACAACATAGCTGCCCTATAAACAGTCTTTTAAACTCCATGATACATGGCTGCCACCTCGACTTTTAAGCAGAGGAAACGACATAACTATAAGCCAGCTCTGGATGATGAAAAATGGCCCTCATTAGGAAACAATCAGAAACACTGAAAACTTCAGCTATCCATCAATGACATGAGACTACATTTTTGTTCATCTGCAAATTTAGGATGTGGATCGAGTGAGATTTGATTAAATGCATTTCATTATACAATATATCCCTGATCCCTATCCAAATATGTGTATAAATATTTATATAATGTATGGTGTTGTTGCTGTTGTTGATCTGTACTGTCAAGTCACCTCCAACCTCAAGCTTGTCACTTCTTTTAGGAAGTCTGTCCATCTCCTATTTGGTCTTTTCCTGTTGCCTTTTAGCTTTCCCCAGCATTATTATCTTTTCCAGAAAATCTTGTTTTCTCATGAGGACAGCCTCAGTTTTTTCACTTTTGCCTCCCTGGATAGATCAGGCTTGATTTGCTTTATGACCCGCATGCTTGTCTTTCTAGCAGTTTAGGGTATCTGCAAAGCTGTCCTCCAGCAGCACATTTCAAATAAATCAATATTTTACGTTTTCTTTATTATCCTGATTTCACACCAGTACATCATGATGGAATGCAAGCACGTGGATTATATTGGCCTTGGTCTCTCCCATTAAACAACCTTACACTTGATTATCTTTTTTAGTTCCTTCATTGTTGCCCTCCTGACTCTCAGTCTTCTTAGGCAGTTACTTCACGTCCGTTTTGTCTCTGTTAGTGTTGCACTTAGGAGCGGTACAAAAAATGTTACTTCACGTCCATCACGCAACTACTGAAATTTGTCTCAACCACGCCCCCGGAACAGGTGCTAAGCGCAACAATACTGTATCTGGTGCTGGGGTAGGGTTTTCCCTTGTCACTCTTTGTTCCCATTTTCTGTTCTGAGACAAGACACCGTATAGGAACAACTGTCACGCAACAAAACATTCGTTTCTCTCAGAAAACTGTGGCCGGGTTGTTGTTTTATTTTGACTTTTCAGAAGCGAAATATTGAAAAAGAATTTTTAAAGCCCCTCCCCCCAAAAGGAAAAAGGGAGCTAGACAAATTATGAGGTAACACTTGTCACAAGACAAGTTATCATGACCATGGAAACATTGAAACAGGCACAAAACCACGTGATTGCGACCAACGCTGTCACGGTACAAAATTAGTCACAGAACAAAGAAGGGCGTGATATAACCACCTTATGAGCCTTGTGGCACAGTGGTTAAATGCCTGTACTACAGATAAAACTGTGCTCATGACCTGGGGCTCAATTCCAGGTAGCAGGTTCAAGGTTCATTCAGCCTTCTATCCTTCTGAGGTCTGTAAAATGAACACCCAGCCTGGTGGGGGGGGGGCAATGGCCAGCCTGCATAATTAAAAATTGTAAACCACCCAGATAATGCTTGAAGTGCTACGGGGCAGTATATAAACAGAAAACTTTGCTTTCTTCTGATGTCTTGGCTGCAGTCTCCATTTGGACTGATGACTGAACTACACAAAGTCTGTGTAACTATTTCGATTTTTTTATTCTCAGTGTCGGAGTCATGTAGTTTCAATTAGAGCTGTGCAGATTTTGTGTTTCACAACTACATCTCTCAGAATTCCCAAGCCATGGGGAATTCTGGAGCATACCATCCAAAAATAGAAATCTGCACAAGTCTGTGTTCAATCATCACCCCAAAAGTGCATGCGCGTGCACACACACACATGCACACACATGTGCCCATGAGCACACACACACACACACACACACACACACACACACACACACACACATTCAAGCCATGAAATTCCAGCAGGGACACGTGGTTTGTTTGCTTTTTTAAACTCTAATTCTTAAGATCTGTAGTTAGAAGTGTCGGTCTTAAAGAGAAAAGATGAGAGTTTGTTTGGATGTAGATCCCACTACACTGTGTGCTCCTCTGACACCCACAAGTAGTGGGGGGGGGCATGGGGAGGGAGACACTGATGCTCCATCTGGAAAAATCCGTTGAACGTTTTGTCTCAAGAGACAGGAAATAAGGATCTCAGCATGAGGGTCATGCATTTCTGACCTTCTCTACAACTTGAGAGAGAAACAAAATTGCAGCAGAGAGCCAAAGAGAAGTCAGAAGCGAGGGAGAGATGATTAGAATCTTGAGATGGCTCCAGGTATTTTTCCCTCTCACATTCCATTGCAGACCATGCACTGGGCTGGTTTTAATAATAAAAGATCAGTGACATTCCCCCTATCTCCCTCAAGCATGAATACATCATATAAAGTCTTCTCATTATCTCTGAAGAGTCTAGTAAAAGTAAATCAGTCCAAGCCTCGGTGTATACAAAAAAGGGGCAGCATCTCCCCCATCTCCTCAACTCTAAATAGGTTTCAAGCCTTAACTCAAAGCAGAATATCAAGAGGTGGCAGATTGACGAGGTTAGAGATTATGGTTTCCAGGAATCAATAGGCTTGGATCATATTACCATTGCAATTACAGTTTCTCTGACTTCACTTTTTTTTTGAAGATACTGCAAATGAAAGAACACCCTTCCCTGTCTCTGGACCAAAGTAGATGTGACAGCCATGAACAGGTTGCCTGTGCTTGTCAGAAACTGGAGTTTAGAAGCATCTGGAGAACCCAGTTTCCCCAATCCTGTTATAAACTGGGGACAGAACATTCAGTTTTAAGAGCCTTGGGTTAGGCCGTGGTAGAGCAATACATGTTTACACTTTGGGACATCATTCCTCAAACCTCATGGTCAACTGCCTCATTAAGAGTTATAATTAAAAAAATAGAAATAAAACAAGTTGAGGAGCTCTGTAGCCAATAGCCATCACAAAAACCAAATACAAACGTGGAACAGGTGATATCTTTAGGCTACTAGAAAAATAACAAAAAGTTGATAATATTTTGAGGGCTAAACCCTCTTCCTCAGAATAGTACCAATAGGTTATAACATGGTAAAAGATGGGGTAGCCATTTAGCCCATTTGTTGAGCAACCTGAGCAATCTATTTCCTGGCACTCGCACAGCTCAGCGGACCAGGGGAAGGAAGTGTCCCAGTCCAGCCACAATCCATGGCCAAGTTGGGCTTCTACATTTTGGGACCAAGCAGAAGCGATTCATTGGCAGGAATCACTAAGGAGGTTGTTTTCATTAATGTGGTCCTTTCTGATTCAATCGGGTGTACCCCCTGGCAGCCAAACAACAACAACCTCAGCTGTGTTGCACAAGGAACAAGGTTTGTAATAGGGCCTTTTCACACGACCCCCTAAGATCCGCTGGTCCCTTAAATTCGGACCAGAGATCTTGGGGGTTCGTTTTTGTTCCTGCGTCCCCACCACTCAGCACTTCCTGCTCCTGTCGGCGTGAGGGGGGGGGGAGGCAAAAAAAGGAAAAAAGAAGCCTTTACTAACCTGCCCCTGCGGTCGAACTTGCCATGAGCCCCGTTACTTCCTGCTTCCGTCTCAAGGAGCTCTTAAAGGGGCGGGAGGCAAAAAAACAACAGACAAGCCAGGAGAGCCCTCCGCATCTAATTTTTTATCACCTCCAAAGACAAGGTACAAGGAAAGTGCGCTGGGTCGCGCTAAAGTGGGCGGGGTCGCACTTAATTGTCTCCAAACTCCGGAGCTGGTGGGAAAACATTTCTAAGCTCCGGAGCTGGGAGCCATTTGCAGCGCAGCTTAGGGGTCATGTATAAACGCCCATAATGAATTCATTCATTCATTCACTCACTTGTTTAAAGATTTTTGTAACTGCCTCCTAAACAGATAATATTGAGATGGGCATGTCTATTTTTCACTACCTTGGAAATCTCTGTTTGCGTTAGGCAGGGCTGTGTGACCAACAGGGCCAACCCCAACCTTGGCAATGCTGATATAAGTGCAACAAAAACAACTGAAGTGAAAAGGATCAAAAACAAAATGACCCTTGTGTGAAATCATTTTTAAGTGCTAAGTCACCCTTACAACCTTCTGAAATAATTGAGATGTTGAATAAATGGTTTACATTTGCTACTCACAAGTAAGTATTGGAGTTTTGTTTGTAGCCTCCTATGCTGTGGTTTGAGGGGGACTTTTCTGTCCTGGATGACTGCCTATATATCCAACACTAATCAATCATTCCTTCCAGTTTCTAAATTCAAAGGTAGACCCATCTCTTTGCTGAGCTCCTTTCTTCTTTCTTTTGTCTGTTGAAACCTATCAGTTGCTTGCTTGCTGTTGATTCGTTTAGTCAATTAGTATGTGTGCAGTAAAGAAAGCAGGATATACAACTCTGTAAGTACATAAATGTTCTTATATTTTCTATAAAAATCTAAAAAGTGAATTATCAGGAGTTTAAGTAGCATTGAACAAGACTCTGGGGAATATATAGCTATTCTCCTCTAAGAATCTCTGTACTTCCACTGCATAACAGAAGCTCAAAGCTTAGAAATAGTAAGGTTCCATGACTGAGTGGAGATTTGAACCCAGGTCTCCTACTACATCATAGCTGATACTTCACACCCATCTCATCACTGTTCGCGGTCCCGCTGGGGACCGGTACGAAGAAATCTAACCGCACGTCCATTGCAGGATGAAGGGAGTTCATCCCGACCACGCCCCCTAAGCTGCAATCTAAGCGGGATGAGAGATTCCCCTCCCTGACCTCGGGAATCTCCTCATCTTGCTTCTTGTTCCGATATGAGAGCCCGTGAGATCAGTCTCCTCCCGCAATGTGCCATTCTCCATCTAGTGGCAGGAGTGCGGAGTGCCGTTCGCCAGTACATTCCCTATGGAGTCAGTGATACAGTGCAGAGAGATTAAAAGACAAATGCCTCAAACTTAGCTCCATAACGCATTGAAGGCAAGGCTTTGGAGAATCGAAACATCGAAAAACAGAAGGTTGGGTCGGGGGGGAAACAGAGAACAAAGGCATGGAATTTCACATCTCCTCACAGAACGAGGACGTGCGGAAACAGTCATGCTGGTATCATCAATCTCGCCCGTGCATACATGGGAACAGGGACAGAACCGCAAGAAGACCACGTGACCTCCTGGGACGAGAGTGGATGTGAAGTAACTGTCTAGTCCGGCATTCTATCTGCTACATTACATGGGCGATCATGTCTAAAATGTAGCATAAAAATAGTTCATAATGTCATATCTCACCCTGATTTCAGAAGCACAGAGGTGCAAAGAGCTGTCAAACCCAAAAGGGCAGGGAAGGTAAAAAGAGAATCAGACACTGCTGCTAATTTGCAGCCTGTAGATCTTGTTAGGACATTGCTCATTAACGGATGTATTTGTTGCGTCTTGCACATGTAGGTTCTTATGCAAACATTTCTCTCCAAGTATGAACAGTGGACAGAGCTAAGAGAATGGGACACAGCAAGCCCTCTAAATGGCTATGCACAGTTCTGAACGCATCTCTGTAGGTAGTGACTTACATTCCTTTACAAGAAAGGTGGAAGTGGGTTTTTTGTGTGTTTAAATAAATGTATCTTATGCAAACAAACAAAACAAACAAACCATCAAACCTTGTATTTTCTGCACAATTCATGGTTGTAATTTTTTACACAAAACACACATTTCTGTACAAAGCACAGTGTGTGTGTGTGTGTGTGTGTGTGTGTGTGTGTGTGTGTGTGTGTGTGTGTGTGTGTGTGTGTGTGTGTTTTCATGCATCTATCATTTACCACTTTTTCCAACAGGATTTCTCAGTGTGTTGAGCTAGCTTTTTCCAGAGAGCTTGAGAGTGCTTGCAAGTATCTATCCCATACTTAGTCTGCACAGAACTCCAGAATACAGAAAAACACCTTGAGGGCAAGCTGCATGTTTGCTGTCTGACAGTAGAATGGACATGTTTTTGTGAGAATTCACAACAAAACCAGACCGGACACTTCTCCATCTCTCTCCGTACTCCCCTTCTGGAATCCTATCTGGCTCAGGCAGCAAGTACTTGGATGGTGGTAATGGGGATAATGTGTCTTCATGTGTGCTTAGAAAGGAATCCTGCCTGCAATTCTGGAAAGCGGCTGCCAGTTTGAGTTGACAATACAGAGGCCCTTAGTCGAATTCAGCAGAAGGCAGCTTCTGATGTTCCTAAACGAGAGCAGCAAGAGAAGGAAATGCTTGACTCGCACCCTCCCATCTGAATGCCAGAACGCTAGAAATGCTACAACGCTCCCTGGATAATCTTTCCTCCTGCTGATAAAATTGTACAATAGAAGGAGGCGATCACTACCTTCCACCCACACTGTCTGGGAATGTTCCTTTTCAACCTTTCTGAAGGATGGTGGCCACTAGACATGGGCACGACCAGAAAAAATAATGTTTTGAGTTTTCGTTTGTCGGAACGGGTCCGTTTCGGTCGTTTCTGTTTGGCGCGAAATTTTTCAAAAATTTGTCATTTCCATTTGTCGTTTGTCGTTTGTCGTTTCCACTGCGATTTAGCGCGATTTGACTTCCCAGAGCATAGGGGCGTCCCGCAATCAGGGCCGGGGCTAGGTGTTTTTGTGCCCTAGGTGGGGGGCGGGGTAGGGGCGGGGGCGGGGGCCACGGGCGTGGGGGGGAGGTGCGGGCGGGCGGCGGCAGGGGGGCCATGGGTGGGCGGTGGCCGCGGGAGGGTGAGTGGGCGGGCGAGTGGGTGGGCGGCGGCACGAGCCGCTGGCGGGTGGCGGCGCGGGCGGACGGGTGAGTGGGCAGTTAGGATATCACTTAGGATAGAGGTTCTGTTCTTGGCTTGCACCCCAAATGTGTGTGTGTGTGCAAGCAAATTGAAGTTGGGAAAATAGAAAATAAATGGTAGTATATAATATATTTTTAAAATAAATCCACACCTCCCACTCCCAGTTGAACCTCCCCCTTTATCCAATATCAGAAAAAAAATTCTCACAAACTGCCAGAGAAGAAATAAAGAATAAACTGCTATTCCCTTCAGCAGACAAAGCTGCAGGGAATTAAAGAAATTATTTTCTAAATTCAATTCCCTCCCTGCCTGCCTAACTTAAATCTCCAGCCTCCCTCCTCAATCTCGATCGGATCACACCAGCACCAGCAGCCAGCCCTCCTCCCTCAACCACATCCATATACCCAACTGCGATTTCTGGAAGGTGTCTCGGCTTTTTATACCCTCCGGGACATCCAGAAGTGTCAGTCAAAAACCTGGCGATGCCATTGGTGGAATGGTTCAAAAAAATTGCATGGTCCCATTCCATGCCCAGCCCAAATGGGCAGGTCTAAAAAAATAAAAAATAAAATAAAATAAAATAAAATCAATATGTTTTATTGCTATAAAAAACCCACTGCTGCTACTATAAAAATTCAGGCATTTAAAATTAATAAATTTCACATGTTTCTGTGGTTATTTGGTGTGTTTTTTGACCACGATTTTAAAAGAAAAATTGTGGTTGCCATTTTGGATCCCCCCCACCGCATGGCATGGCGAGACGACGAGGATGACCCCCCCCCCCAGCCTGGTGCAAGCAGCCCAGGACAGGAGAAGAGGGGGGGAAAGGCCGCCCCCCCCCCAGAAACTACCCCTCTGGTAGGTGGCAAAGCCTCAGGCAGGCATATTTTCGCCTGCTTTTTTGGCCGGGAGTCGGTTTTTAAAAAAAAAACCTTTAAAAACTTTTTCTGTGCTTCGCATTGCGCGATCGCCGCGATGCCACAAACAGAAATGAAACACCCGACCAAATTTTTCTTTTTTCGGTTCGAGTTCGAGTTCTGACGGCTTAATTATCGTTACCATTTCCGTTACGTAACGGAAACGATAACCGAAAACGGAAACGATAATTTCGCCGAGTCGTGCCCATGTCTAGTGGCCACTGGTGCAAGCATAGTTCTGGAAGATAGGACATCTATTCTCTGCCACCTGCCTTCTGCACTGCCCAGGGCTTCTAACCAGTTCTATACACACATGTGGCCCTTCTCTTGAGCACAGCTTGGGAAAGTTGTTTTAGCATTACAACACCCAGATATCTCTAGGGAGCAAGGCCATTGGCCAATGACCATGCTGCTGCCTGAGAGATTCAGGAGCTAGAGTCCAAAAAGGTAAGTTTCTAAGGCCCAGATTTGAAAGAGGTTAACGTTTTTAAAAAATATATTAAACAATATGTTTATGCCTCCATGTGAGAGTCAGGGCCAGCTCTATCATCAGTCAGGAGCCTAGCTTGGAAGCATTACTTTAAAGGTAAGAGGTGTGTCTGAGGATTCACTTACAAAAAGTTTTTTGTCCCCTAACTGTTCATTTCCAGGGATGGCCTGACGTTCTCCCCCTGTTTAAGGTGGGAACCCAAGCACCACTCTTAGACATTCCATGGGAAGATTCTAACTGGCTGCTCCCCACATGAAGCAAAAACAAATTGGTCTGCTTATATACCGCCCCATAGCACTTCAAGCACTCTCTGGGCAGTTTACAATTTAATTATGCAAGCTACACATTGCCCCCCACCCAGCAAGTTGGGTACTCATTTTACTGACCTGGATAGAAGGCTGACTCAACCATGAGTGTATCTCTCAAAGGTAGGAGCTGGCCAGACCCACCAGAGCCTCACTGGCCTTCTCGCTTCGGGTGGCCGCTCCCAGGGAGGCCCGTAAGGCTGTGACTCACAATCGGACCTTCTCAGTGGTTGGCCCATCCAGGTGGAATAAACTGCCCACTGAGATGCACCTGGCTCCTTGCCTCACAGCCTTTAAGAAATTATTGAAAACGTGGCTGTTTAAAGAAGCTAATGGCGATCGCTAATGTCTGTTTGTGCCCCTTGTGATTCATTTGTTTTCTGTCTGTATTTGTTTGTGCCCCTTGCCAGATTCTTTTCCTCTTTTTTTCTTTTGGTATGTTTCCTTTTGATTTGTATTAGTGTGTTTTTAATTGTTGTTTGCTTTGGTTCTACATCACCCAGAGTTCCCTTGGGAAAATCGGTGTGGTATATAAACCTAAATATAAATAAATAAATAAATAAATAAATAAATAAATAAATAAATAAATAAATAAATAATGAGCTGGCTACCTAGAAACCCCAGGTCTTGAGCACAGTTTTTATCTGCAGTACAGGCATTGAACTCCTGCACCAGGAGGCACTTTATTCCATATCAATCCACTGCATGCATGATAATGCCCACAACCATCCAATGCCTACCTGCCTGCCACATCATGTTGGGAGGGGCACTAGTATTGGTTTCACCTCTGTTCCCTCCCCTCTCCCTGTTTGAACAAGGAAAGGGAAGAGGAGGAGATAGGTGCAGTGGTAGCATCATCAGGACTGGAAAGGAAGGATGCACCCAAACCTTTCAAAACCTGGCTCTCATGGGTATACCTGAACCTAAGGAGTTTTTGGAGCCCAAGCCACAGTTGGGACTCACCAGTGCCATGGTGCAGACCAAGCTTCAGGCATTTCTTATGTCTGAGATCCAGACATTCCACCCATAGAGAGTTCCACATTCCATTGTTTTTGTTTTCAGAGTGGTACTTAGGTGGTGGACATGGGACTTTTTTGCAAGTCTGATTGTACTTCAGAGGAAATAGAGGGAAAATATACTACAGTAACAGCAGAACATGAGCCACTTCTTTTAATGTATGATTTGACCCTTAGATCCAGGTCATCAAGTGGCCTCCTAGAAGAAGCTTTCTAAGAAAAGGAAACATTATCTTGATGCACTCTAGAATATTTGAATGATGTAAACCAACTGGGGTGCCTTTGTTGGTTCAAATATCTCCCTGTATATTTACAAGAAAAGGAAGACAACTGAAAACATGTAGAAGACAATGGCCAGTGAAGGTATGTAGAAGTAACCTTTGCTGCCTGGATTGACAAATATTAGATTATTTGTTCTTTGTGCATTCATAGCACTGTTAGCAACCCTAACCTTAGGTGACCCTTTTCAAAGAAGGTTCTTTAAAAAGAACACTTCCAAGAAAGATGCAACTCTCATGAGTTGGTCGTGACCTGCAAAGAGAAATTTGAGCACAATCTCGCTTGGCAACAACCTCCTGCCCCAGACTGTCCAGTGTCCCATGGTATCCAGGTTCCAAAGAACGAATGACCCAGAGATCACCTCCAACAGTTTTAATTAACTCTCAGCTTGAAGTGAAGAAAATCTGAAAGTATGGCAGAATCTGAAACATTTGATTCACTGTCTAGGCTTAAGGCAATCCTACTTTGAATGGAGAACTCTTTCCCAAGTGAATGATCCTGGAACACACTTAACTCTTGCATATTCTATAAAGAGAATTTGATAAAGGTAGGGAGGCCCATAACAAAGTGGGCTTTCAGTATTTTCCCCATCACCTCTGCTGTTGCTGCCTCTACTTGGAGGACGGAAAGGAAAGGAAGACAAAAGAGGGTGCATGAACACATGGGTGTGCACACGTGACATGTACATGCACACATGGATTTGCAAATTCACATGAGCATAAACCTATGCTTCCCTCAAGCCCATGGCCCTGCACAAATATGTCCATCAACATGCACCACTTACACCATACAAGCTGATCGCCTTACAGACTCTGGTGAGATGATTACTTACATTCCATGACCATCAGCAGGTAATTATCAGAAGCCTGGATACAATGCTTGCCCAGTGCCATGATAGCCTATATCACCATGAAGACACCTGATCTCATCTGGTTTTGGAAGCTAAAAAAAGGTCAAGCAGGGTTAATACTTGGATGGGAGGCCAGAAGGGAGCACCACAGATCTTCAAGTAGGGCTAGGAAATGAATCTTCACTGAAACCTTGTAAGCCCAGGTTTCAATGGTGGCCACTGGCCAAGTATGCGTTTGCACAGTTAAATCTAGCACACCAGCTGCACCTGTTCCTGGAGAGTTCTGACACATGTCTTAGTTACATCTTACCTAGATTATAGTAACACAACATTGGCGTGACTTTGGAAAGTGCTCAAAAATTTCAGAAGGCCCAAAACACTATCGGCAGACTATTAACTGGGACTGATTCCAGGGATCAGATAATCCCCCTGCTACAGCAGCTCCACTAGCTGACCATCCATTTCTGGGCACCATTCATTGGTTTTTAAAAAAAGCAAAAAAAGGGGGGGGTTCTTCTTATATACTGCCAGATGGTGCTTAAAGCTCTCTCTGGGGAGTTTACAATTTGATTATGTAGGCTACCCATTTGCTCCCCCCAAACCAGCAAGGTGAGTGAGGATAAAAGGCTAAGTCAGCCATGAGCCAGCTACCTGCGATTGAATTCTGGGTCATGAGCACAGTTTTGACTGTGGTTACAGCAATTTAACCACTGCGTCACTAGGCTCCTCTATAATTTTACAAAGTGCTAAACAGGCCTTTTCTGTTGCTGCTCCCAGACTCTAGAACTGCTTCCCATGGGAAGCCAGGCTGGCCTCATCTCTACTGTCATTATGCAAATGATGAAGACCTTTTTCTTTAGGCAGGTTTTTCCTTAGTGACTGATTGTCTAGGCGACAATAAACAGATGGTTTACATAGTGCTTTGTAATGATTTTACCTAATTTTTGAATGTAATATTATTTATTCTTCTATAATATTTGAATAATTTACTGTTACATAAACCAATTTTGGTTCTTATTTAGTGATAAAGGCAGGGTAAACATATTCCTAGAATCATAGAATCAGAGAGTTGGAAGACACCTCAATGGCCATCCAGTCCAACCCCCTGCCATGCAGGAATCCCCATTAAAATACTCCCGACAGATGGCCATCCAGCCTCTGTTTAAAAATAATCAAAGTAGGAGGCTCCACCACTCTCTGTGGCAGCATATTCCACTGCTGAACAGCTCTAACTGCCAGGAAGTGCTTCCTACTGTTCAAATGGAATCTCTTTTCCTGTAGTTTGAAACCTTTGCTCTGAGTCTCTGGAGCCATGGAAACAAGCCAGCCCCCTCTTTGATATGCCATCCTTTCAAATATTTAAACATAGCTATCATATCCCCTCTCAACCTTCATTTGTTAAGGCTAAACATTCCCAGCTCCCCAAGCCGCTCCTCTTAAGACATTTCTTCCACACCATTCCTTAACCATCCTGGTCTCCCTCCTCTGGACCTGTTCAAGGTTGTCAACATCCTTTTTAAACTGAGGTGTACAGAACTGGACACAGTACTCCAGGTGGAGGTCTGGCCAGAGCAGAATAGAATAAATAAATTAACCCTAGAGAGTGGTCGTCAGTCATAGTGGACAGTACAGAGCTAGATAGACCAATGATCTGACTCAGTGAAAGGCCAGGATCATACTTTCCCAGTTGGTCAGCTGGGCTGGAGGAGAAAGTGGGCAGAGCCCAACTGGCTTTAGGGGCTGCGGCAGCTCCCATGGCTAAAAATTACAGAGCCATGTAATAAACATACTGCCATTGATTATTTGTAGCCTGAAGAAGTGAAGCCTGAGAGGTAACATGACATACATCTTCAAATATTTGAAGGAGTCTCTTGTAGAAGGTGGAGCAAGCCCACCCCCCACCAAAGCAACTGAAAGCAAAAGCAAAGCAAAGTGTTCTACAGTACTTATATACCGCCCCACACCACTTCAAGTAGTCTCTGGGCAGTTTACAGTTTCATTACAGTATGCAGGCCACACATTGCCCCCCCCCCCAGCAAGCTGGGTACTCATTTTACCAACCTCGGAAGGATGGAAGGTTGAGTGAACCTTGAGCCTGGTACCTGGGATTGAACCCCAGGCCGTGAGCACAGTTTTACTTGCACTACAGGCATTTAACCACTGTGCCACGAGGATCTGAAGGAATGGATTCAAATCACAAGAAAAGAGATTTTACCTAAATTATCACGGAGAAGCTTCTTGATAATAAGAGCTGTTTGACAGTAGAATAGACTGCCTCTGAAGGTGATAGACTATTCTTCATTGGACATTTTCAGATTTACTACAGCATGGCTGGTGGTCAGGAATGGCCCCAATCATGAGGCTTTCGGTAGTGAATTTGCAGAAGGCTGCTCTATCCTAGGGATAAGCTCAAGCTATCTGGCTAACCTATATATTCTCTGGATGTGTCATATTTTAAAGCATTAATTAACCACAGGAATTATGTGTTCTCTTCAAGAATATAAGGAAGAAGAATGTAATTATACATCAAGCTCAGTGATGAGCCAGTTAATAGTTAAAAGGAGATTTATGCTTTAAATTAATTTGGTTCAGAATTCTGGGGTTTCCTGCATTAAGAAATACAGTATCTGAAGATTAATTATCCTTGTCTGAGACGGAAGGAGTTCATTTTAAGTTTCTTGGCATATTATAAGATGTTGGTGGGCTGATGAAGCCACATGGAATGTTTTAGGTCTCAGCAGTGCTAAACATGTTTGAAGAGAGCAGATTTGTGGGCTTCTAATCCTCCAAGTAGAGATGGGCACGAAATTCCAAAATGGCGTTTCGTGATCGTTATTTGGGCCCTGGGGTCCGCTTCATTCCATTTCTGTTTTTTGGGGCCCTGGGGCCCGCTTAAGTTTCTGTTTCTTCGTTTTTCAGGTGCGGCAAGCTGCAGCCACAGGGAGCCCTCCCAGGGCTGGGCACCACCAGAGCCGGCGGCATGCAGGCCGGGAGAGTGTTCCCGCGGCCGCGGGGAGCCCTCCCGGGGCCGGGGCAAGCCTCCTGGGAGAGCCGTCCCGCAGCCACGGGGAGCCCTCCCGGGGCCAGGCGCCACCAGAGCCGGTGGCAAGCCTGCCAGGAGAGCAATCTCGTGGCTGTGGGAAGTCCTCCCGGAGCCGGGCACTGCTCTGATCACCACCCCCAACAGGACACCACCCCCGGAGCACCATCAAGCGCCGCCCTTCCTTGGGCCCCCTCCCCAAGGACCGATCCGCCGCGTCATCTGCCACCCCTGTCGGGTCGCTACCCCTGGAGCTCTGCGCAGTGCTGCCCTAACTGGGGCCCTTCTCCCCGGGAACCACTCTGCCCCGGGAGCCACCGCCCCAGCAGACCGCCACCCCACACCCCCCTGGCCTAGACCGGGGAAACCTGTGTGGGGGGGTGCCGCTGCACCTCCCCCCCCATGCTCCAATGACGCCCTCCACTCCGGCTTCCGAGAGGGCTGCACCGTCACCACTTCTCCACATGGCCGAGATCCCAGAGCCCAGCCCATAAGGGCTTGGATCCCGCCTCTTCTCGCGAGACCGGCAAAGTCTCACGTCGGCAGTTAGCCGAAGGGAAACTATGGAGAAAAGGCAGGTATGACTGCAGCCAAATGATTGAAGGTTCACAGGTAATAATCAGAGGAATTGTTCAACTCACTTAGGATAAATGCCCTTAAGGCGCCAAGTGGAAAGATTGTTTTTCCCCAGACTCCAACACACACACACACACACACACACACACACACACACACACACACGGGGAGGGGGTCTAGGCCCATGTGTGAGAGTATGGGACATATTGCCAAAAAGATGAATAAATGGGTTCCAGATATACTAAAATATGAACTCTCTATAGAAGCTAAAATGACTAAAACTGAGTTTATTATCATACTCTGGGGATATAATAAGAAGGCAAGATTCACAGGAAAAAACATTAATCCTGGGAAAGGTGAAAAGCAATAGGAAAAGAAGACCTAACATCGGGTGCTTAATTCAACAAAGAAGCAAAAGCCTACAGTTTGCAAGGCCTGAGTATGATTGCTAATTATAGGACCTTCTGTAAGTAATTAATCCATAGAGTTAGTAAAATTTGCAAAGAACCTAATTGCAAACAATAACATCTTTATCATTGCTCTGATCTCTCCAGAGTAGACCAGGAACACTTTGTGCCTATGAGCCTGAGCTCCATTACACCTCTGCTTGCTACAAAGTGGCATTCAGCCATTTTTTATAAACCAGGGAGGGTTATACAAACTCAGCACACCTGTGGTAAATCTAACTTCTCCATGGATGCCATTAGAATTCTCGGGCTACAGAGATTGAAAAGTTATCTATTATTAAAAAGTGCTCTGCTTAACTTGTGATGGCATAAATTTCCCATTCATTTCCAGCCACCTTTTAATTGTCAGCGTCTACATCACTTCATGAAGTGAAATGCATCAGACTAAGAACATATGTCCTGCCATCAAGTTAATCCTCTTTATATACAGTAGTCCAATAATTAATTTTAGAATGTTGATTTTTTAAATTCATGTTTATTCTCCTGAGAAGCACCCTAAAGCAGCTCCTGAACGAGACATAAACTATAGCATGAACCATACAAGTAAAAGCCATACAATAAATGAAAAATACTCAGTTTCAACACATTTTAAGCAAATGTGTTCTTTGCACAGCTCAGGAACTTCTTCTTCAAGTGCCATGTCTTCGTAGAACGTTGGCATTCAGTAGCCTGAACTGGTTTCTATCTAAAGCTATCCTAAACAGAGCAACTGTTCTCACTGCAGACCATTGGCTTTAGAGTTCTTAAACCAGAATATTCTTCTGGCTTAAGAATTTAACAGAAACATGCATGGTTCATTAGCCACACTTGTCTAGGGGAATTATGGGAATTGTAGGCCAAGAAAGAAACATTTCCAAGCTATATTTTAAGGGATGTTGAGTAATAATATAGTCTGTTTTATCAGTAGCCATCTTAGTTAAATAATTCTGGATGTTCTAGTCCAGGAAAAGTAACTTTTTCAAGGTCTGCGTCAGAGGATGAAATGTGTGATTTGAATAATGCATTTCATCAGTGGCTATACTGTCTGGGGGATGTGGGGTTTATAATCCCCCAAAATAACATTTCCAAACACTGCATCAGATGATATCAAGCTAGTCATTGTAGTCATTAGCTAACAGATCGGTTAGCTAATCTGTATCAATCTTCCCAAGCTGTCACACATTATCTGATGATGACAACAGATGTCAGTTTTTCAGGACCAAAAAACTACGCAAAAGACCCACTGGCATGCAAATTGTTGTTTCTCTGTCACACATTCATCTTCGTTTGAACAGGCTTTTGTAGCTTGTTTACCTTGCTTTGAGAATAACCACAATACCAGAAAGGGCATGAGCAAAGAATCTTTGAGACAACTGTCACCTCCTCTAATCTAATAACAGGTTAGAAGGCAAGGATCCTTGGATAATCATAGTTTAGCCCTTGACAAATTGTGCAAACCCGTCATGTAATCTTAACATAGCTGTGAAAAATTTAGCAAGTAGCAACTGTTTTGGATAAAGGAAGATCTACCCAAGAGAAATAAAAGAATATTATGTTATGTATTCATACTATTGTGTGTCATTGGGGGTGGGGTGGAGGAATCTTCTGTATCCATTATAGTGAAAGCAACCTATCATAACTTATTGCAAGATCAGGCTATTCTCTAACTATTTTCTTAGAGAAAGTATGAAGATTTACCAACACAGCTGACGAGAGAACAAGAGGATAGATGAAAATAGGACTTTAAAGTTGAGTTGTGAATTGGATGGTTCTCAGTCCCACAGGTTTTATGGGATTTTCTTCCATTTTAATTCCCTGCCCTGGGATCTCTCAGGCAGCAGAATCTCCTCACTTTCCTTGCACAAGGTCCTGTACCTAGTTTTTTAGTTATTGCACAAAAGGATGCCATTCCCTGCAGGACTCCTCATCATCACCTAGATGTGTGTGTTGTGTCGTTATAGTTGTGACTGACCCTTCGTGACCCCATGTCCATGGAGTTTTCTTGGCAGGAATACTGGAGTGGTTTGCCAGTTCCTACTCCAGGCGCCAACAGCACCTGGTATTCCCTGGTGGTCTCCCATCCAAGTACTGACCAGGGCCGACCCTGCTTAGCTTCCGAAATCAGGCGAGATCGGATGTGCTTAGGGCATCTAGGCAGCTCATCACCTAGATAAATCTTCCTTATTATTCCACAAGCAACCAATCTGAGGTTAGTCAGATTGCCCCTGTACATTGCTCCTTAATATAGGCCATGATTGGGCCATAAAGCAAACAGTGAAGGTTGTACTGTTCTGTACAATTAAGACATGTTTAAGTATTGAGAACAGGAAATTGAGGAACATCTTACAGCATTTAAAAAAAAGCATTACAATAAAGCTACAAGAGAATGTGAGCTGTTATAAGGAGAGTAAAATTCCATGTAAAGTTATGAGTGATGGAAACTAAGTCTATGTGATCCTGATCCTATAGATTCATACGAAAGACACATAATAGGTAGTCCATCATTCAGGGAAAGCTTGCCTGAAGAGAAAGGTCTTTGCCTGTTTCCAGAAGGGCAATAGAGATGGGGCAGTCCTGCCCTCTAGTGGAAGGGAGTTCCAGAGTCTGGGCGCCACAGCTGACAAGGCGCTTTCATGTGTTCTCACATTACATACACACACAGACACACACAGACACACACACACACACCGTGTAATGAGGAATCAGAGGGATTCCTCACCAGTATGACATGACATAATTTGCTGGGACTGAAAACAAAACCACAGCCAAGAATTCATTATGTCCCTACTTTAAACCAGTTCCCACACCTGAAAGCTTCTTGGAAAAGTAGCTCCTTCATAAGCAAATTGTCTACTCTTCATACTTATTCAACCACTAAAGATTTCTGGAGAAGCCTTAAAAGGTCTGTTTTCTAAAACCTGTAGAGCTGAAAGAGGTACTGTGGATCATCAAGTCCAGCTCTTGTCAAGGAGACACAGTGGAGAACTGAACTCCCAATCTTTGATTCCACAGTGAGATACTTAAACCACCAAGCTAGCCAGCAGTTTATTGTGAGACAGTAATGGAAATGTTCATTTCTTTTTTTTTCTTCCCCCTTTCCTTCCCCCTTTCTTTATTCTTTTTTCTCTAAAATGGAATGCATTCAGAAAAAAATGCAGATTGATATAGTGATTAGAGGCTGAAATCCTACTGGTCTACTTACACCATTAAAAGGGTGATGGCAAGAGCATCACCAGGGACATTTTTTGGAAGCTAAACAATTCCTTCTCACCTACAGTTCCCACGGTTCCCGTGTTGTTCTTTTCATCCATGGATGCCACTGAATAGGAGAAGGATGTGTTTAATTAAAATAACTATTGCCAGAATGACATTTCTAGTGGTGTCTGTGAAGATTCTCAGTCATCCAGGTGAGTTTATCTGGAAGTTGAGTCATGGCTACTGGACTTCTTTTTCTTGAGAGATAGAAACGTTTCACTGCTCATCCAAACAGCTTCATCAGTCTCGATACAGCTAGTGCAAATCCTCCATCTTATAGTCAGCTTTGACCTCTTGTCACCCTGGTCTGAAATAAACGCATAAGATGAACAGTGGCCTGAATAAGCTTGTTAGGTAGACAATAGTATCCATAGCCTTAAGGTGAACAATGGCCTAAGGTACTGAAACCTATAAAGTATGGGTCGTTAACTATGGCCTTGGTGGTGAAGGCTTTTTGATTTGTCTCGGTATTGTTGAAAGCACACCCTGATAAGTAGCAGATAGGCTATGCCTGAGGCCCCCACCTCTGTTGAGAGAGGGGGTTTCAATGCTCACATGAATGGCTTCCCTGACCCCTCTCTTAAACCACCTATCTTCTCTGTCTGATATGTGTACATCCTCATCTTTGAATGAGTGCCCTTTGCCCTTCCAGTGGTGGCATTTTCCAGTAATTAAAAAAAGTCCTCCTCCCTTCTCACAGATTCCAAGGCTTCCACACAATGAATGGAAGTGAGGAACAGAAGTAGAGTGCCTGATTTCCTAAAACTGCCTCCTGCTAATGACATAAGCTTTATTCTAGCATAGTTACTCCAACAAGAGTTCAGCCCTAGCGTTAGACCTGAGATGAATGAGACTTAGATTTCATTCCCTACTAAGCTATGAAATTCACTGGGTGAGCTCCAGCCAATTTCCCTTCTTTCAATTGTTGACCTACTTCAAAAGATAAAGTGGGGGAAAGGAAAGTCATATCACCAGTGGTAGATATGCAGCACTACTGGTGTGGTAGAAAAAGATGTTAGGATGTGACACAACCTTTTTCTAACTATGCCTAAGAATCTAGTCTTAGTCCGCGGTCATACCTGGGTTTCCTTCATATTTAAATTTCCTGCATATTTTTTCTGGAGCGGTCACATGGTTTTTAATGAGCAGTTGGTGTCCTCTCATCCGCATCATACCTTCCTATTCTGGTTCTGTCCTAACCTGTGTACTACGCATTTTGTCCTACTTTCCAGCTCCAGTTTCCAAGGCTCCATCTTTTAAGCTAGGTAGAAAGGAGAGAAACTGAATTTAGTGCGTATTTTCAGTATCCTGTCATTGCTACAGAAGCAAACAAGTAAGCATTTTCGAGCGAAGTTTCTAAATCCAGCCCCTGGCGGTGGTTTAGGAAACTTCGCTGAAACTGCTGTTTGAGGGGCGTGGTCGGCCGGGACCGGTATTTGCTTCTCTTCCTAGTTAGCACACGATCTTTTACTGCGTAGTTCACAGACGGGAAACTACGCAGAAAACGCAGGTATGACCACGGTCTTAGCCTATAATCAGTCATGTTTAATGGATTAATTTTGCAGCTAGGAAGCTTGACCCAACCCCAATTTTCATTGTCAGTTCGGATGTTGTATTACAGTAAGCCAAATGGGTCATTCATTCATCAACCGCAGCAATGCTAAATCTAAAGCAGGGGTGCCCAAACTTTTTGTAAGGAGGGCCAGATTTGGTGGCTGAGAATGTGTCAGGCCGGTTGTCCTGACATACACCACTGCAAGCCCACCCACTGACCCATAAGCCCCACCCACTCACCCTTGCAACCCACCTCAGGAAGGAAGGGGCACTAGCTTCACAAGGTTCTCGTGATGCTGGTGTGGCGGCTGCCCCCGTGCGCGCACCCAGCCACAAGCTTCCGCGTGCTGTGGTGATGGCCCACCCCTTGCCCGCCCACCCAGCCCCACAAGCTTCTGCCCACTGGCCGGCCCAGCCCCTCAAGTTTCCCTGTGGTGTCAGTGTTGGCAGATGATTTTTAAAAAAAAAAAACATGGGGCGAAGGAGGGGGAGGGAGGAGCAGGCCAGCCAGCCGCGGGCCGCTCAGAATGGCCTGAAGGGCCGGATTTGGACCCCAGGCCAGACTTTGGGCAGGCCTGATCTAAAGGCTTCAAATGATGCTGAACCCAAGGCTCCTTGGAAGCAACCACTTTTCTCAACAAACGCTTCCTTCGAGGATGAGAGTTGCAGTTTTGCAGCTCTTTTCTCCTCATCATCATGTGTATTCGAAGGGAAAATGAACTTTCTCCAGGACAGGTACCTCCCCTTTGCCATCCCCCATGGAACTTATTAAACTGGCATGCTGGGAGCAGCAAAGGGGGCAAGGTTGTTTCTGCTGAATTAAAGTGGACCTTCCATGCGTCTTTTGCTCACACGGAGGGCTTCTCCCCCACCCCCTGCCACATCTGTTTTCCTCTAGATTTGTCATTCCCCGTTTTGCCCTTGCCCATCCTCTTTATTGTGGCTGTAGCAAATTAGTCTTTGTAATGTGCAATGGAAGCATCAGTTTCCTGAAAGACCAGCACATAAAAGAGAAACCCAGCTGTGCCTGAAGCTGTGTCTCCGCTGACAATGACAGAGTCGGCGGCAAAATACATTACATCACCAGTGCATATTTGAAATCTTGCAGTAAGACAGCTTGGTGCAATGAAGTTTCAGCTTACTCGCCTAAACTGCTGATATGACACTCGTAGTTTCTTCAGACGTAACCTGTGCTAGCCAAGACCTTTTGTGGACAGAACTCAAGGCGACAGCTACGAATGGCCACCAGCAATGTCAATATTTAAGCTACGTGCAGGTAGTTGGAGTCTCTAACGGTGGGCATCGCCTTCTGGCTACTACAGGTGGCTGCTGGTACACATTTCAAAAGCCTTCTCTAGTGATCAATGCGAATCACTGGCAAGAGTGATTTTTCAGCCAAAAAGTGATGGAGGGAAAAAGAGAGAGGAAGGGTCAGAAGGGCAGGGCCTCGCCTTTTTTCATTCTGGCTCCAAGCAGATTACTCCTGAGGGAACGTGTCCCTTGACAGATGAAAGATTGTCCGCTCCTGATAGACACAGGTTTACTCCCGAATAGATCATGTCTCTATTTCTGTTGCCATAGTTACCATTAGTGGGTTCTGCAGGAGCTAAAAAACAACAACACAGTCCCAGCTATGTTGCCAGCTAGGGTACTATCCTATGCAGCTTTTCTCTGAGTACATGTTTATTGAGCCCTAAGGGTTCTAGGGTACTGTCAATGCAAATGCTAAAAAAGAAAGAAAAAAGACTGCATCTAGGAAGATTAAAAGATCAAACGGCAAGGGCAGGTGATGCCCTTACTGGACCAGTTTAAAAAATGAGCAGACAGCTAGCTTTGGACTTAAGCCAGTCTTCCTCAGGCTGGACACCAATATTGGTAGTGCAGAAACAATACATATATGAGAGGCCCTAAAATTCTTGAATTTAAGATGACTTGAAGTTATATGTGAATAAAAAACACTGCTGCAAATTCATTGGGGGTGTGGTTTCAAACTCCACCCCTGGTAGCCATTGGTCGGATTTCCCTTTCCGTCTCCTCAAACAAAGGACTGTGTGCATTTATTGTACTTCTCCCAGTACCTTCTTTGGAAACTCAAGAGTTTCTATTTGGCAGAGAAAAGCATTCAGGCTGAATCAATCTTTGTGGCTTGAAATAGTTGTATCAGAACTGTATTCTATCTACCCCCAGTGATTTATTTCTTCCTAGTGCTTTCAGAGCAGGCTTTACTTCTTTTTCTGGAACTGCAGGTTCTTCTTCAAAGAGGTCTGTCATCCATCTCTTCTAGATTGGTCTTCAGTATACTGTTTCCCCTTCACTTCTCCTCAGATACTATGCTTCCCTATTAGTCATTCAGCATGCCTAATCTGCAATCCCTTAAATTTCCCTTTAATACCTTGAATTTTCTGGAAGAGATATTTTGTTTTGATGAAATCCCCATGCATACTTTAATGGACTTTGGGAAGTCATTTTTCATAAGACTGAAAAGGAAATCCAATTTACAAGTATCAGCTTACTTTTTCAACTTACTAAGGAATTAATCAGGCATTAATAAACCATTTGCTTTTCTTTTTCCTTCAAACACCATGTCACACTGGCAAGATTTTGCTGATCATGCAACCGAAGACAAAGAAATGAATTCATTTACTGGATTTTTACTCAAATGTGGGCAGAGCAGCAGAGGTTTATTTATGCAGCCACATTTTGTGCAGGACAGAAGTACGCATGGTCACTAGATCAATATGCAAAATACAGCTGGGGACAAGATGCATTTCGGTAATTATTAAGAAGTGCACCCTTTTTATATCTTTGAAACATTCTTTGTGTCCATGAGCAGGTGGTGGAGTGGGATTTTTTAAAAAAGAAACATTTCTTGTACTAAGTTCACTAACTAATTGCTAATGGGTGAAATTGCTGGCACTTACAGAGAGACATTCTGGTAACAGATAATTAAGCATCTAAATAGTTGAAAATGTCAGGAGAGAAAAATGATCTCTTCACTTGGCTGAGTTCATTTTTTAAAAGATGGGTCAGTTCATCTGAAGTTGCCTCTGCATAGCCAAGATCTCAGCACAGTCCAATGAACTAAAAGGCATTTATAGTATTATATGTAACTCAGGACAAAATAAAAATGCAGGTCAAAAAAGACTCTTGTCTCCCATCAACTAGCACTTGCCATTTGTAGCTAGGCTCACTGTGTGAATTCCATGCCGTAGAATCATGTCCTAACACTTCCCCCAAGATGCCTCGTTTTCAAGTTATAGGGGAACAGCAGAGATGAATTTTGCAATTTGGAGAAGCAACATACAGTATTTTTATTTTTATCTCTAGGGACGGGAAACATGCAAAGATCTCTACACAACTGAATTGTTAGCACCCTGGGCAATCATAATAAACTCCAATGGTTGTTGTAGCCATCATCGTCGTCATTACCACAAGAAACACTGGTTGACAGTGTTGAGTTAATGTTTTAAGTAATTGTTAAAGTATATAACCTTTTTATGCAGATAGGGATTTGTTATGTTCAAGGAAGTATATAAACCACTAGCAGAGATTAGCAGCGTTGTGGAAGAATAAATGCACTTAGTGATTATGGAGCTAGGAGACAAATGAACAAGGCAATAGAACTTAGTACAAAACTTATATTACATATGTACACATGACAAAGAGTAATATACAATAACAATATACAAAGCACAGCATGTAGAAAAGATACAACAGAGCGTGGGGAAAGCTGCCTCTCACCTTAGGCAGTCCCAATTTACATTGGTTTGCATGATACCTTTATATATAAAGCAATATGGTGTAAGGCAATCCCACACTACATGGAATGAGGTGATTTAGCTATACCACCTGTGCCTAATCATCCTGATCTTCCAGTACTAATGATCCTTTACACCTGTGACCTAGACCTAATACACGTTCTTGTCTAGCTCATGACATAGCATTTTACACAGGATCCATTTTGTAATCTGTTAAATATATATTACAGACATTTTGTCAAAACTACAGTCCCTTGACAGTAATAGGAGGATAACGTGATTAACATTTAATTAAAACAAAACCTGCTCATTAGTGGCTGGAATTTAACTTGTTGCCCATTTGTGCTACCTTGTCACACTGACAATATCATATCTGTTCCA
>JAWVWN010003663.1:0-25240 GCA_037367305.1 Phrynocephalus vlangalii | reverse complement strand
CTGGGCCCCCATCTTCATTATCTCTCATCACTCGTGGCGCAGTGGTTAAAATCCCTGTATGAGGAAAAACTGTGCTCACGACCTGGGGTTCAATCCCAGGAGCAGGTTAAAGGTTAACTCAGCCTTCCATCTTCCGAGGTGGGTTTTAAAATAGTACCCAGCTTGTGGGGGGGGCTGTGAAGCCTGTACACTGTTTTTAAAAATTTTGAAAAACGCCAAGGACTACTTAAAGGGGTTTGGGGGTATATAAGCAGAACCTTTGTTTCTATCTCATATCGCATTATTTTTATTCGGGGGGGCACTTGGCCCACACGGATGGTGGGTGATTCGGCAGCTTTGCTTAAATGTAAAAGAATAAAACTTAAAATATGTTTTTATGATACAAAATGTGAGTAAAAGATCAAAAAATTTGGGGGGGACAGGCTAAAAAAATGTGTATCTTTAAGGGGAGAGTAACAATAAATTACTGAAGCAGTGATTTATTTTTGCTTTTGCCGAGTACGTCCCGGGCAGAGGGTTGAGAGACTGGGAGAGAAGTTGTTTTTTTTGTTTTGAGGTAAAAAGAAAGAAAAAATTTTTTCTTATTTGGTTTTTCTGATGCACCAAGAAAAAGGGGGTCTATGTGATAAAAAAGTGGGTACGCAAACCCTCAGACGCCCGTATCAACGAGCTCGTTTTGAGAGAGCGAAGTGTTGCTAAAGCTGACTTTAAGGCGTTGATTTGGCAAAGTGGACATCAGCCAGATTTCTAAGGGATTTAAAAAATTGAAAGAAAGAAGTCACCCCCCCATTAATCAGCTCTAAAAGATGAACTTCTATGAAGCCCGTTTCCGTCCTTTATCACGAATAAAGCTAAGGGAAGGCCCTTTAAAGAAATAAAAACCCCTGCGCCCAAGGTATCTAATAACGGATGAACTGAAAAAATTTGCAGGGAAATCAATAAAGTTAAAAACTTAGCCTCCAGAACGAAGAGCTATCGTGCCTGGTGAAGAGCGATGCATACGCGGAGTTTCTATATGGGGATTTTCTCGAAGGTTAATCTGAAATTAAATTTAAATTTTGAATCCGGATAAAAAGAAATGAAAAAGAAATCTCTTTGGTTTAATTCTATCCCCCCAAATCTTGTGAGATGATATTAAAAAGATAAAATATTAGGTTGCTATAAAAAGCTCCCCAAACCATTTTCCTTTAGTTTTATGCTTATCCCATAAAGAACAACTGATGTCAACTTTGGCAAGCTGCCCTGTAAAGCGTGAAGGAAGAGTTCTCTTTTATCGGGAAAATTTCTCAGGGGACTTTTGAATGGAGGAAAACATGGGGGCCCTGTCACAAATGCTTGGAAACAAAAATTTTAGATACAATGGGGTTTCCCCGATCTTTTAAAAGGTGTGGAAGGGCCCAACTCACAAAAATCTATTCTTGGAGAAGGTGAAAAACTTTCAAGGCAGGAACTTAAATGAAAAAGAATAGAGAACCCCAAAATTTCGCATTTTGCGGAAGAACTGTCCCCTTTTAACTTTTTAAAATCTTTCAATGGGCAACAAAATGGGGGCCATTTGAAGGGTTTTTGACTACAGAAGCCCCCTTCTTTTCTCTCTTTCTCTTTTTCCTGTCTCCCCTTCCCCTTCCCCTCCCTTTTTTTTTTATTTCCCCCCCCTTTTTTTTTTTTCACCCATTTTTTTTTTTTTGGTTATATTTAGATTCCCCGTCCCAAATTCTCCACTTCTCGCCCTTACCCTTTTTCTTTCCCAGTTTTTTTTTTCCTTTCCCCCTTTTTTTTTTCTTTTTTTTTTTTTCTTTTTTTTTTTTATTTATTGTTTTTGTTTTTTTTTGGGGGGGGGGGGGGGAGGGGACTAGGGAGGAAAGGAGGTGAATAGAAGGATTTAAAAATTTTTATATTATTTGTTATCTTTTAAAATTTTCTTGTTTTCAACTTTCCCGTATACAACTGTAACAAGATTAGAAGTGCAAACGCTAACTTAGGTTTCTGAATATTTTTTAGCCGGGAAGTGTGGGTGCTTTCCCCCCTTTAAGGGCCTACAGAATGTGTGTGAGAGCAAAGGGGGGGGGGAAACAGAAAATAAATGTAGGGGGTTTGGGTTTGGGCAATTTTGTCTTTTTTTTTATTTATGAAATGTTTGTTTGAATATGTGCACAAAAGCCCGTTCAGTCGAAATAAAATGAAAATATGGGTTAGAATGTTAAAATTAGTTCATTAAATCAAGGGGTCTAGGAATGTCCGAAGAGAAAAAAATAGGTCATTAATAAAAGAAAAAACCGGACATCGTTTTCTTAAAGAAAACACAAGCGAAAGATGGAAAAAACGAACTGAAGTCCCCAACTTAAATCTATAAAAAAAGTTTTGGTCATTAAGAAAGGGGGGGGGCAATCTTAATATCAAAGCACTGTGATTTTTTTTGAAAAAAAACTGTAAAAAGATTTGGAAGGTGATATTTATTTTACCCCCAAAAATTGGATAGAAAAAAATATACTTTGATAAATGTTTATGCCCCAAATGTATAAAAACCTGTTTTAAAAAGAGGTATGGGGCAGATAGAAAAGATAAGAAAGGACTGTGATTTTGGCAGGAGATTTAACATGGTTATGGACAAAAAAAAAGTTTAAAAAAATGACTGGAAGGTTGATTCGGGGCTGACATCAATTTAAAAAAAATTTCACGAAAAATACGGACTAAAGGATGTTTGGAGAGAAAAAAAGGGCGATGAAGAAAATTTATTTTTTTATTCATCCCCCCTAAAGTTATTCAAAAATAGATTTTTATTTATTCACAATTTTTGTATTAAAGTTGTAAATAAAATATAGAATGATTAAAATTTTGTCGCTTTAAATTCTATTAAAATAGAAAATAAGAAAATTAAAAGGAAGCAAGAAGGTGGAAAATAAACCCCAAATTTTTAAACCCCCATAAGTACAAAAAAATACAAAGAAAATGGCTAAAAACCCGGGAAATTAAATGAAGAAGGGGGTGGTCAAAAGGGTTTCGGGGGACTTGAAGGCGGGCTAGGGTACATAAAAAAGAAAGTGTTTTTTAAAAGTCGAGATCAGCAAAATAAAAAAAATTGGAGGCTATTACGACTTAAATCTAAATTTTTTCAAACCAAAGACAAAAAATTTTTTTAGGTTGGGCCCAGGAAAAGGGAATTAAAGATATAGTCACAAAAAACCCCAAAGAAATTATTATTTAAAAAGAACTTTTTCAAATAAGTAATAAAAACCAAGAGCTAGCAAAATTAGCACAGAAAAGAAAAAAAAAAAGATGTAGGAAGGATTAAAAAGGATTTAAGTGGCTTATTTTTACTAAATGAAAGAAAAATTTTAAAAGCTATTCAAGAATTTTATCAAAATTTTATAACGCAATGAAGTAGTAAGGAAATTATGGAAAATATATTGACAAAAATTTAAAAAGTAAGTAGGGGAAGAGATAGGTTTTAAGGGAAAAAAGTTTTAAGAGGGGAGTTAGACGATGTTAAACAAGAAAAGAATCCAAAACCAAGGAGTCGGTTGGGACCAGAATTTTACAAGTATTCAAATAAATTTTAATTCTAAGTTAAAGAAATTTAAAATGAGTTTGGAGGGGAGCATTTCCCTTTCCCCCCGGGGAAAATACCTTAACATTTTAATTTCAAGCTTTTTAAAAGATCAAACAGATGTTGGATTACCCCCAATAATTAAAATCAGAGCCAAGATTTTTCGCATTCTCCCAAAAGAAGTACACTTTTAGACAAATATTTAAAGAAGACCAAACGGTTTTATAAAAAGGCAGCCCAAAATGCGACATGTAAGAAGAGTTTGAAGTTTTTATGGTGGGAAGTCACAGGATAAAGCATGCTTTTTGTTTTAGATTTATTTAAAGCCTTTGATTGGTCCAATGGCTGCGTTAAAATTTTTTGTAAAAAGGGGATTTGGCAAAAAATTTCAAAGTGAATAAACCCAATCTTTCTATAGTACTCATCAATTTTGTCAATGATGGGATGACAGAAAAAATTACCTGGGGCCGAGGAACAAGAAGGGGATGTCCTTTATCGCCAGTTGTTTTGCATAGTGATCGAGTACATAATGAAATAAGGGGAGGCCCAACTTTTTAAAAGGTATGGGTAAGGAAGGAAAGAAAAAAAAATCAGTTTATTTGCGGTGACGCTTTGTTAACAAATAAAAAATCGGTAGAAAATATATTAAAAATAAAGCAAATTAAAGGAATTTGGTAAACAACGGTTTTGTGTAACTGGCGAAATCAAAAATTTTCATGCTTTTCAACGGGAAAAATCGAGACATGGAAGAGATCTCCAATTACGAACTGAAAATTTTTTAATGTATAAAAACAGGGTACTTTTGATAAAGAATTAGCAAAACAAAAGAACGAAATTACACAAAAAAAAAAGGAAAGGATTAGAAATAAATTACAAAAATTTTCCCCCAAATTAAATTATCATGGTTTGTAGATAGCAATTTTTAAAAATGAAAATATTTCCTAAATTAATTTTTTTTTTAGAATGTTACTATTCAAAAAACCAGAAATTGAATTTTAAAGTTATAAGATCTTATAAATAAATTCTGCAATGGGGGAAAAAAAAAAGCAAGAATAAATAAAAGTTATGGTACAGTCTCAAAAAGAGGGGGTATAGGCTACCTAATTTAGAATATATTACATGTAATCAGCTTAGTTCCCTGGGGGGAAAAAAATTTAAACCCCAAAAAAAAAAAAAAAAAAAAAAAAAAAAAACCCCCCAAAAAAAAAAAACCCCAAAAAAAAAAAAAAAAAAAAAAAAAAAAAAAAAAAAATAAAAAAAAAAAAAAAAAAAATTAAATTTTTTTTAAAAATTAAAAGGAAAAAAGTGGCAAAAAAAAAAAAAAGATTGGTTTTAAAAAGATGAATCAAAAAACCCAAAAAAAAAAAATTAAAGTATTCTGCAAATCAGGAAAATTTTCCTGGTTGAAATTACGTCGTTTTGAAAGCTGGACGAAAGAATGGGTTGGAGAAAAAAACACAATTAGAGGATATACAAAAAATTTTTGAATTTTTAAATATGAATTAGAGAAAGGAAATACCGGGGAAAGGAACAGTTGGTTTAAAATTTTATAAAAAAATTTAAAATTATTTGGGAAAAAGGGAACAGGACACAATAAGGAGCTTGGAAACAAGACATAGGAATAAATAAAAATGACGAGTGGAAAAAATTTTGGGGTTGGGATTTAGGTCTTATCATTTGAATAAAGAAAAACTATTAAAATAGTTTTTAAATGGTATAGGGCTCCAGTCAGAAAGAAAGAAGAAACCCAAATTTCTAAGCTCTGTGGAAATGCGAAAAAAAAAAGGTACTTATTTCATTTATGGTGGGAATGTGAAAAAGTTAAAGTTTTGGCAAGAGATTATTGAGGAGATAAGAGAATTTAAAAAACTTTTATTAAAAGTGTACGGGAAATTGCTTGTTTTTCATTACCACCTATTAAAGAAATGATGTGAAAAAATAAAGAATTAATAGCAAATCTTATGAAGGAGTGATGTTATTTAGGAACTGGGAAATTTAAATCAGACCCAAAAATTTTGAATGGGATAAGGAAGTGTGGGACATAGCGTTAAAAGATAAACTATCTTTTAAATAAAATTTTTAGAGGTGAAAAAAAAAAGGATATTTTCTATGAGTTTGGGGGGAAATTTTTTGATTGTATTATTAAAAGGGAAAGGGGTAAACCAATTATAACCCAACCAGTTCTGGGTTAAAGGGGCCCTTTAAAAAGTATTGGAAAAAAGATAAAAAAAGAAAAAAGAAGATCAGAATAGGGGGGTTTCTTGGGGGGGGGGGGCACTTTGTTTGTTTTTGTTTTGTTTGTTGTCATTACTGTTTTTTTTAAATTTTTTTTATTGTTATTTTGCTTTAAAATTATAAATAAAATTTAAAAAAAAAAAAACATTATTTTTATTATTTTATTATTATTTTTTTTTATTTTTTTTATTTATTTTATTATTTTAAATAAAACTAGTTTAATGCTGATTGACTTGCACAGGTAGGAAAAACGTAGAAAGGAAAGCCCTGGTCCTAGGTAAGTTGTTAAAAATTTGGCAACTCAGTGCTGGTGTGTCAGGCATGACCAAATTCGGCCCCCCTGGTGTTTTGGACCCCAACTCCCAGAATTCCCAAACCGTATTTCAATGGCAAAGGTGTGGGAGTTTTGGTCCAAAAACATCTGGGGGCCAAAATTTGGGAACCCGTGCCCAGATTGACCAAAAAAGTAGGCGATTTCCCCTGGCCTGTACTGTCTTTCAGTCCAATTTGTATTGTTTACACAAAAAAAGTGTAATACCTCTTCTTTAAAAGCAGTGGCCCTTTTAAACCCGGATCTCCAAAAAACCTGAGAAATTTCCAGGTTTGGCAATTGTAATGAGAGCTTTTTTTAATATTATAGTCCAAATCATTTTTTAGTACCATAGTTTTGGAACATCAGTGTTGATAAATTAAAGAAAAAAAGACAAAAAATTTCAGGGGAATAGAAAAGTTGCAGCATCTCAAAAATTAAAACAGGCCTGCACACAGGTGACCCTGGATTGTTGGTAGCCCGTTTAAGAGTTCAAAAGTGCCACCGGCCACCAATTAAAAAAGTGAAAGGTAAATTTTTCACCCCCCCCTCCCCCATCCAAAGGACCCACTGTCCAGCAAAGTTTGGGTCGTCGCCACTGTTCGTGGCGGGCGTTCAAGGGGTTTTGGGATGGTCCCTATCCCCCCCACTGCCGATAATCAAGAGGGGGGCAAGGGAAGTGTGTGAAAGGTCAGCCCTTCCCCTAGGGAAAGCATTGAAATAATTAAACCATTGGGGGGAAAGATTTTAAAGCTTTTCCCAAGGGAAACCATGCTTACTTCCCCTTTTTTTAAATTCGAGCATGTGCTTGGAATGGATAAAATTCGTAAAATGAGGATTAGTGTAGTGCCCTCAGGGACTATGGTCAGAAAAAAATAGACCCCGGCCTGTTCAAAGTTGGCAGCCCTGAAAAACAGAATTATGCATGCAAGATTTACATTCAAAGCAATTTTCTCTGGCAAACCGAGGTCTACTTTGCCTTGGTTTTTGTATAAATATGCTTTGTGTTGGGAAATATGCTAGGTGAGGTACAGACAAATGACAAAGTGTTGGCTGAAATCCTCTTATTAGGTATGCTGGCTAGCATATTTTAATACAGTGGCCTTGTATAAAAAGGAAAAAATTCGTTCCAAAGAAATTTTGTTAAGAAATTTTCCCTTTTTACAAATTCCCCTGGAATGCATTGAAACGGAGTAATCCCATTTTATGTTGTACAGATTTTTCCCCCTAGGCAATTTGTTAAGCAAATTTCCCCCGTCTGGAAATTTTTGTTGTAAATTTTTTGTTATGCAAGTGTTTGTTAACAAGGGTCCACTGTTGGCAAAAGGTTTCAAATGCTTGTATAATCGGTGTAATGAATAAAGTTATGGTATTAATTTTGGACAATTTGACTCTAAAGTTATGCCCTTTGTGTGGCTAACAAAAGGATTTTGGCCAAAGGTTACAACTGGATCCCTCTGTGAAGATTCTCGTCATCCCGGTGGTTTTCTGGGGTTGGTATGGTTGGACTTCTTTTTTTTAGAGTAGAAACGTTTCGCTGTTATCCAAACAAAAATAGGAGTCATCAGGACCCAAACCAAGGCAGAGGATCCCCCCTCCTCAGAAGCCAAAAAAGAAGGAAGACAGGCCGAAAACAGCATTAAGGCTGTGGATATCCCAAAGGGGGGCCCTTTAAAAAAGCAGTGGGCCATCCCCGAGAACAAGGGTCAGTTGAGACCCGACCCGAGGAAGAATTTGGGTTTTCCCCTCATGGCGGGAGTGTGGAGAAGCTTAAAAGGTTTTTGGAAAATCACCCCCTTGTTTATTTAAAAACCATGAAACCTAAGGGAGAGACTTGTCCCCCCAAAGGTCGATAAAAACCAAAAAAGGGCAATAAGTATTTTTGCGTCATGCAGTGAAGAGTTTTCAGCTCTACATTGGAGAAATAAAAGCCATTAAACGAAGGGGCCCCAAACTGGAGAGGAAAAAAGCTCGGGACCAGAATCGCAGTACACCCCTTTTAAAGGGAAAAAAAGGCCCACTTTTTTAAAAGATGGGTGTACACATTTTGGGAAAGAGAGAGGTGGTTTGGAGAGGGAAAGGGGAACCCTTTCATTTAGCTTGAAAATCCCCCCCCAAAACAGAGGGGGGGGGCTCGGCTAGTCTAGCTGTACTTATCGGCTGTACTTTCCAAATACCCAGGCAAATCAAGGAGCCTTCACCCCCCCAGGTCACAGTAACGCCCCATTCTTGATGGGTTTCAGCACCTTAGGCCTTTGGTTTCCTAAGGCCATGGACACTATTTTCCCCCAAACGGTTTTCAGGCTTTTTCTCTTTGACCCAATCGCAAGGGGAAAAGAGGTCAATGACTAAAAGAAGGTCTCTTGACTAGCGTATTGCCCGATGAAGCGTTTGGTTCAAAGCGAACGTTTCTATCTCTCAAAAAAAAGCCCCAGTGCCTGATCAACCCAGATAATGAGATCCATAATTATGAAAAATTGAGCCCATTATCTGGGTGATTAGGCGCAGGTAGGTTTGCCTGTAGGGGGAATTGTTTTTAGGGGAATAGTAAAGAGAACAACTGTTTTAAAAAGTGTTATAGAAATAATAAATGTAGGGGGTTTAAGAAACCCTTGTTTTTATTTAAATTCTTGGTATACCCTGAATTGTAAGTGAAACTTATTTCCCACTCTTGATCCTTATATGTGTAATTTTTTTCCCCCCTTTTAAATTTAAATTTTTTTTAAAACAGGACTTTGGGCCCCCTAGCTAGCATCCAGGAATGTAAAGGGTTTTCTAAAAAGGGTTTCTCTCTGTTCCCACTCCTGATTCCTATCAAATTGTATCATTTCTTCACTTGGATAAAGTTTTTCATTTTTTGCCCTATTTTTTTTTAATGCAGAAGCTGGAAAACCCCCACCACTCTCTAAATGGATTGAATTTTTTGGGGGCACTTCCTCACTTTTAGAGTGAAATTTACTATCCCCCCGCCCCCCCCCCCGTTTTGTGTAGAATGATGATTGTATCTGACAAAAGTGTCGGAACAAGACTCCAGCATTAAAAAGTCACTGCATTTGTAAAAGCCACAGTGATAATCCACCCCACACGACAAGAAACCCAAAAAGGATGGGGGGGGTTTGAAAAGGTGAAATACTTTTGGGGGAAGGGGGGGGGGGGGGAAACAAAAGGGGGTAAAAAAGGAAATAAAGGAAATATCATCGGTGTCAGGGAAAAAGTCAGCAATGGTATCTTTAAAGGGGTCAAAAGCTGTGTCTGGAACATCCCTTTGGTTTAGTAGTAGGTCTATGGCTTAGTCTGAAGACTCAAAAATTTGCTGAGTTTAGAAGCTGTGGTCCAAGTGTAGGGGGCTGTGGCAGTTACAGAAACAAGAATAGTGAATTTGGAAGGGACCCCACAAAGCCATCAAACCAAACCCCCCCCACCACACAGAAATACAAATCAAAGGATATGCCCGGGGTTTTCCCCGATCTCTCTTCGATCCCCCCGTGTTTGGGGCACTCCCACCTCTTAGTTGGGGTTTTGTTGCCGTTCTGTTCTACGTTGGAAGTTCTTCCCGATACAGTGGTTCCCCCACCCTTTTTTGCAGTTTAATACTGCGGGGCTGTATTTGCGGGACCATTAGTTATGAAAAAAACCCCCTGGGGTAAGGGGAAAAAAATGTTCTGGCCCTATACGTTCCCGGGTGGCGTGCTCCCCAAAGGGGTGCGGGGCCCCCCCAGGGGGCCCCCAGAAGGCCTGGGAAAGGGCCCTCGCAGGCCCCCTTCGGGGAGCCCCCAGGCTGGGGGTAAGTACAAGAGC
The DNA here is from genome assembly GCA_037367305.1 of Phrynocephalus vlangalii. Classification (NCBI taxonomy): domain Eukaryota; kingdom Metazoa; phylum Chordata; class Lepidosauria; order Squamata; family Agamidae; genus Phrynocephalus; species Phrynocephalus vlangalii. The sequence continues at coordinate 15,350 of JAWVWN010003663.1, read as the reverse complement.
CCCCCCGTTAGGCCCCCCAGGGCCCGACCCGACCTCATCCGAACACAGATTTTCAATATCGCAGGTTGGTAGGGGAGGATCACTTATTCAGCCGAAAAAGGGGTTTCTTAACCCCGGCCCATGTTTTTTGGGCTCCCGACTCTGGGTGACGGAAAGATCTGCCCCCTCTCTAGGGCAGCCCTTCAAAATTTTAAAAGTGGTCTTACTGTGCCATGTTGATCTTGAATTACTTTATTTTGCTGTATTGATTGTTTGGTTGGCATTGCTGCCCTTGTTAGCGCTTTGGTTTACATGTAGAAGATAAACGGGGTACAATATAACAATAAAAAAATAATAAATAAATAAATCAGATCTCCCCCGTTTTTTTTTCTTTTTTTTTTTCTAGGCTAAAATTTCCAATTTTCAGCCTTTCCTCGTGGGGCTTTGGTTTCCACCCCCTTATCATCCTTGTCGCCGCCCTTGGAACTTGTTCCAGTTTGTCGTATCTTCCTTGAAATGTGTTGTCCAGAATGAACACGGTACCAAGGGGGACCTAAATGCAGAAGGGGGGAACGAGACCTCACGGGTTTTTGAAATTACATTTCTTTTAAAGCGCCTTAAAAAGTTTGCTCTTTTTGTGGCCCCTGCACTGTTGGCTCTATTGTTTTGACTTTGAATGCAAGCCTTTTCCCCGTGCTCTTTGCCCTATTCCCATTTGTAAGTCTGTGAGCGACCCCGCCCCCCCCCATAATGAGGCATTAAAAGTGGTGCAAGATGTCCTTTTTTAGGTCCACTGAGTTCAGAAAAAGTGAAAAAAATTCAGCAAGGTCAATGTGCTCTGCCCCCTCTGGGAATTTAGAAAGGTTGCCCCGCGAAGTCGCTGTGGTGGGGAGCACTGGTGGGGTTTTTTTTCCCACGCTAAAAATCTGTGGTTTTCCCAAAGTCCAAAGGTACAGCCCTAAATCCGGTCTCTCATTCTTTTTTCCCAGGGCTTTTTCCCATGCCCTTTAATTCCCCAAAGAGTAGGGAGTTACCTCACTCTCTCACTCAAGGAAACCAGAGAATGTCCTTGCCGGTGAAACAACACAGTCTTAATAAGGCCAGCCCGTGGCGTATCCCTTTATCTTTGATCTCCAAATGCCGGGCTGCTCGGGAGGGGCTGAACCCATGACTGACTTCTGTCTCCCTCCTTGGCTGCACAGAAGAGGCTTTATCTTGTATCCTCCTTGGCCCCGGCTTTCAGTCCTCACCTCCTCAGTGCTTTTCGACGTGCAGGCGTTCTGCTCCCGAATTTCCACTAGCGTCGTGCCAAACATCCATCTCCGTTTCCTCCTCCTCTCCCCAGATGTTATTTCTCCTTTATTTTAGGCTGCCACAGCTCTCTCCTCCCCACGAGACAGGTGTTACATGTCTCTCTGATTGCCTTGCTGCTTCTGGAGGTTGACCACTCCCACAGCTGCTTTCAGTTGTCTCACACCGTCATTCGGTTTCTTCTTCTAGGTGCAGTTACTTTGCACATACCTCTGTTAAATTTCATTTGTTGGTTTCAGCCCAGTGTTCAGCCTATCAAGATCATTTTGAATTTTGTTTCTGTCTTCCAGGATATTTGTATTCCATCCCTTTTGTGCTATCTTGCGAATTTGACTAGCGTTCCCTCCTTGCCAAGTCATTAATAAAAATGTTGAAGAGCACTGGACCCAGGGCTGTGTCTTGGGGTTACCCCACTTGTTACCTTCCCCACTTAGAAAAATGATATTTTAATAATCACTCTCTGAGTACAGTTCTGGGGGCAATTATGCATCTACCTTACAGTAGTTTTATCCCTACACCTAGAGGTACAGCGGTACCCGGACTTAAGAGCAGCTTGACTTAAGAGCAATTTGACTTAAGAGCGGAAAACTGTTGGCAGTGTAACTGCCGCCTTACAAATTTTAAATATGGTCTGCTTGATTTACACATTTTTTCCATTTTTTAATTTTTTTTAACTTTTTTTTCAATTTTTAGATAGGTGCCCCAACTTAAGAGTAGTTCGACTTAAGAGCATGCATTCAGAACAGATTAAATTGTAAGTCGAAGTACACTGTATATGGTTACCAGTTTACTATATTACACTGGCTGCCAATCTGCTTTTGCGCCCTCCAAAGTGGAGCTTATTAATATGCAAAGCTCAAAGTGGCTTAGAAGTGAGTTTATCTGAATGCCCCCCTGATCAAGCCTACTGGGTATGCAGATTTTCCAGATTTTATTTTAACTATTTTTTAACAAAAACAATGCCTTTTCTGGGGGGCCTCAAGGCCTTCATTGACCCCAAAAAAAGTTTCCTCAAATAAGCCTTTGACTGGGTGTGGCCATCATCCATGTTTTATTTTGGGTGCCCTTTTTTGCAGCTATAGGCACACCTTTTTATGTCTATGTTTAGTCTTTTGTTTTGTCCCTGGAATTTTCTTGGCAGGGATATGGGGGTGGCTTGCCCGTTCCTACTCAGGAAGTCTTATTACAGGCCCATTGTCACCATTTTAATAGCTTACAATGTTCCTGGAAGGGCATATTTTGAAGCTGAGGTCCAGTACTTTGGCACCTCATGAGAAGAGAGGACTCCTGGGAAAAATCCCTGATGTTGGGAAAGATGGAAGGCAAAAGGAAAAAGAGGAACGGCAGAGAATGAGATGGTTGGCGGTGTCATCGATGCAACCAATATGGATTTGACCAAACTCCGGGAGGCAGTGGAGATAGGAAGGCCTGGCAAGCTTGGTCCCTGGGATCCGAAGAGTCGGACGGACTGAACGAATGAACACAACACGGTTAGTGCCTTTTCATTCAGAAAGAGGTGACCAGCCCCTTTCTGTGTCTGAGCATTTTTCTTGGAAACACCGTGGGGGCTGTATTTTCTCCAAGGCTTACAGAGGACCTTTAAACAGCGACTCTTCGTTGTGGTTTGGACATTAAAGGGCGCTAAGGACGAGATGACAGGTAAAGCGCCTTTTTGGGCATGCTACCACGTGAGCTGAAAAATACGGCTTTTCAAAATAAACGCTTCAAATTGCTATGAAAATAGCGGTTATGTTGATATGCCTTACTGCTGCTTGAGTTTTATTCTGTTTTAATTGCTGATGATGTTATAACAGTGATTGGACAAATGCCCAGGAATACAGCCAGCATCTTGATAATGAGTGGAAATTTGCTGCCAAAGACCAAGTATCAGTAATTGCCCTTACACAAGTGTAAATTCCCAAATTTAGGATTCTGGCTATTTGTGTGTGTGGGGTGGTGTGTGGTGTGTGTGTGTGTGTGTGTGTGTGTGTGTGAGTGTGTGTGTGTGTGTGTTTTTGATTTTGCCGATTTCTTATTTGTTATTGTTGGGTTGTTACATGCTTTTTTACATTTTAATTGTGGATTTCTATTGTTATCATTTTCTATCTCTCTTATGGAAATGAAGGGTACAAATGTAGCTAAATAAAAATGAGTGAAACTGTTCCACGGTGCACCCGCCTTGCCTTTGACATCCTTTAGTAAAATGCTACAAACATCCTAGCAACTGCCCCTTGATGTTGGACAGGTTGATTTTTTAGTAATGCCAGCACCCCTGACATTAGGCATGTGGGCTGGTAACACCAGGTCATTTTTAAAAATCTTTTGCAGTCTCCCAGGCAGCTTGTGGAAAAACATAATTTGCACCCTCATCCTGTCACCTTGTTTTTTCAAAACATCGGAAATCTGAAGAAAGGCATTCTCTGAAGAGGAACAATTAGGTGGGCCAAAGTTTACTGCTATATACTATAGGAATTGCATGCTGTAAGATAGTTTCCAGCAATTTTGGTTAGCCTATGAAGGGAAGGGAAAAAACACACACACACACACACAACACACAAAACAATTCCATCCAGGACACAGATCGCACCACCGGTGTTTATTTCCCACACTAAAACCATGAGCCATGGAGCCCGGCTGACGACCCAAGCCTTGTTGTCATAATCAACGTGGGGTGGGTTGCACCCTTGGGAAAGAGAAGCATACTGTCAAAACATAACACACACACACACCCACACACAAGATGGTGCCTTTCTCATTTTGTTGATGCTTTTTCCTTGGGGTTGATAGTGGCCTTTTGGGACACCAATCAATGGCAGCCTTAAAAACAGCTTAGCGCCTTGGCCATTGGGGTTGGATTGGAGGCGTGAAGTGATCCTGTGGATATGAGTTGCAGGGGAAAATGGTGTTACCTGAGAAGAATAGCGTGTGAGGCAAAGGCTCTTTTCCTCTCCATTTCTCACACTATTAAAAATTTAGAGATGGCACGACTCAAAAAAAAAAATTTTTTCGTTTTTCGTTTTTCGTTTAGGGGGTCCTTTTCATTTCGTTTTCGTTTTTTCGGGGTTTTTCTGCACTTTTTGTTTTGTTTTCGTACAAAACGAAACGAAAAAAAACATAAAACGAAATGAAAAATTTTCATTTCTTTTAGCATTCTTTTCAATGCAATGTGTCTGCGTAACGAAAACGAAAACAGGCAAATTTTTCTTTTTTTTTTTCCGTTGTCGTTTTGCTTCTAAAATTTTTTTTTCGTTTTCGTTTTCGTTGCGAAACGAACGAAAAAACAAAAACGGAAACGAAAATTTCGTGAGTCGTCCCCATCTCTAATTAAGAATGCTACTGACAACCTCAACCATTCTCCTTTAATGTTCTTGTGGGCTGCCATGGTTCTTAGTAGCAGGTATTGCTGGATTCACGGCTCCTTTTGCCCTTCAGGGGCCCAGAGTCCCACCTTACTTTTATTTATCGCTATCGTTTTTTAAAGGGAACCTATGAGAGAAACCTCAGCTATAGCATTTGGGGGAAAAAGGAGATGATGGGGTGGAGGGCAGCATGAAACGCCTCTTGTTTTCTGCAGCTCAGTTCATGTTGGCAATCTTTTTTTGTTTTGTTCTGTTTTGGGGGGGAAATCTTTCTGTAAAAAAATAATTGTCCCCACGGGAAAAACAAGTCTATGTTTACAAGCAGGATGTGCCAATGAAAAACCAGTAGCAGAAGACAGATATTAATTTGTGTTTCAATTTAAATTAGGGTTATTATTTTTAGCATGCAAATAGGGGGAAATGAATGAACTGCTTAAGGAAAAAAAATGACGCCTTTTCTCTTATCAGCACGAAGGTGTATACACTGTGTAGGAGTGGTACAAGAGAGTGGCACTTACAGTAGCCATAGAAAAACAGGTATTGTGCTGCCATATTAACAGAGAAGTGGGGCTGAATAAGAGCAGAGCACATGACACCTGTTTCCCCTGGCATTTTGGCACTTTTGAGTGAAATGCAGCCAGTGGTCTCTGTCTGAACACCTCCCCCAAAAAACCCATCCAGTCAGCAGACCCACCTCCCCATGAGTACATACGGTAACCCTATTAAATCTAGCACAATGCATAATTGATTCTTTGGAAGGACCTGTTTGCAAAAAAAGACGAAACAGAATCTAGAATAAATGCTGGAATATAGTACCCAAAATACAGTGGTAGTTCTTTTTTTGGGTGAACCCAATCAAGCATTTGGGGAATTTACAAGAATATTGTCCTCTTTTCAACAGGTGATCCAATGAATCTATTAGAATAAGAGTTGCAAAAGATTTAGGTCTTATGACCTAACACTTCACTTCCTGTCAGAACTGATTTATACTACAGGGGCCAAAGTACTTTCTCGTGTTTTAACCCCAAATTTCCCTGGCATGACAGCAGAGATGTGTCGGGGCCCCCTTAAAGTGTATATATTGTACAATAACCTCCCCCTTTGTATTCTCAGTATAGTCCAGTGCCCATGACCTGACCTCCAACAACAACATCACGGAGTGGATAAAAACTACTCCGTTGGATGGCCCAAATTATTCTGTTATTATAACTGCTACTTCTAGAAAAATTTAAAGAACTGGGAAGTATAAAGGGTTGACAGCATACGTCAATGCTTGCTTCCTCCCCAATTTGGTCTGTTACTTTGAAAAAGGATAGGGGATGGATAAGGGCGGAGCATATTTCCTTTAAGATGGAAAAGACAGGAATTTATTGATCAAGTGAATTTGGGACTAAAGCAGTGGTTTTAACCTTCTAATCCCGGCCCCTTTAATACAGTTCCTATGTTGGGGTTTGACCCCTTGCCCTGCTTGGAAGAGGCAAAAGGCCCCCTTTGGAGGCCATGGCTGCAGGGGCTTTAGGAATTCCTCTACAGCAGGAGGTCCAAACTTTAGCCCTCCTGATGTTTTGGGATCACAACTCCAGAATTTCAAGCCTGTATTTCAATGGCAAAGGAGTGGGAGTTGTGGTCTAAAACATCTGGAGGGCCAAAGTTTGGAATGCCTGCTTACAGGCCCCCTCACCAATCACAGCATCCGGTCCCATTGAGTGACATTCCTCCAACCTATAAGCGTGAAATGGTCAATCGACCACCCCCCCAAAGGGGCCCCGACCCTCAGGCCCTAAGTGATGCTTCCTTGTAACTAAAATGAAACTGATACGTAATTTATAAATGTATTACCCTATGTTCAGCCTGGCCTTTCCTAACTCTTTTGGGAATAGTCAGTTACTGTTATTTGTCTCCAGCTCAAAATTAAATTGCATTTGATATCCTTTAAATTTAATTGCTTCATTGGAAATTAAAGTATTGCAAAGCCATAAAAAGTAACAGGTTAGCTGTGACTCATCACCTGCATGCACGTCTTCTCCCCCCAAAACCCCATTCCCACTTTTACCAACATTTTGCTTCACCCAACCTTCATGCACCGGCTGGCTCTTTCCCAGGGCTGGGCTCCCCAAAGTCCGGGCCCGGAACCAGGTTCTTTACTTCACCTCCCTAGCAGCCAACCAATCACAAAAGGAGGCGAATGGGGTAGGCTTCATGCATGTCCATTCATTGGCTGGTGCTGGAGGGGGTGGGGAAGAAAAGCCCGCCCTCCCCGGTCAGGCAGCATTCATGGAGAACGAGCCAGTGGCACGTGAAGGTGGGGTGAGTGGAGGTGCAGGCAGGGCGGGGGCCGGAGGGAAAGGCCCATGCAGCGGCTATGCGTCACTTTGAACAAAGGGGCCCTAAAGCAAACAAAGTGACCCATGCTTATCTTAGTTTATATGTCCAGCTATGGACCGGGCACAATTACAGCTGTCCTCTCCAGTTTACATCTGTGGCCCATCTCTGTTCATTGTAAAAGGTCACTACATTTTTCCATTGAAAGGAATTTCTGTCAAAACCAGAAAAAATTTTGCATTATTCGCAATTATTTGCTAATATAAAAATTAGGCTGCCCAGATTTCAAGAATGGAAGGCGGAAATCCTATTGTGAATTAGACTTTAAACGATACTCGTACAGAATTTTTAATAAAGGGTCACAGGCAGTTAATGCACCTGAAACCTTTATCCATCCAAAAAGAAAAAGTTATTATCTGGTGGTGTAATTTCCCCCCCCCCTCAGCAATCTTCTTTGTTCTTATTAGATTAGCCTAAATTCTGCAAAACAGAAAATACTTCTAAAAAGGGTTTAGACTGCAGTCAAACAAGTGATAAATTATCTTCAAAATAATGGTGCTGGTGATTGACAGAAGTTAAAAGGTTTCTTTCCTTGGGGAATAAAACCTTAGTAAGTGAGACAAAGTGCAGACACCGGAGAAGGGCAAATGTTGCTCAAGATCCTTGCTGGAGCTTCGATGTCGTTCTTCATTTATTATAAATTGCTGCTCTAAATATGGTATTAATATGCTTTATTTAGCATCGTATGTTAACAGATACATGCAATGAAATTTATTTTTAATAACCACACATCAAATTAATTTTTCAATACAACTCGAATTTATCCCGTACGAATTAGCAGGATAGCCACCCAAAATTAACTCATGCAAAGAATGGGTTTCCCTTGGGGGTGCTTTTATCGTCCTACATCATTTTGGAGGATATATATTTTGGGCCCGTATTGCTGCTTCCTCTTGGTACATATGCATACAGTTAACATACCTCCCCCCAAAAAGCCCTGAGTCTGTCTGTCTTTCTCTTGCCTTTTCCTTTTGTTTTCCCTCTCTTTTTCTCTGTGTGTACCTTTAATTGGGATTACCGCATTTTTCTGTGTATACCACATTACTTATTTCTAAAATCTGATGCCAAAAAAATAAGGGGCGTGGTTACACGGAAGTAAGCCCTTTTGGGATGGGTGGGTGGAGGAGAACCCAAAATCACCTTTCCTTTTACCCTCCATGGTTTGTCTTTTGCACATTTCCTTGAGTTTTTTCACCCGACCACTCTCTGTTTCCTTTCATTTCCCATTTCTAAACACTCATTTGGCTTTGGTGAGTTTGTTTTTTTTGCAGGATCAGGCTCTGTGGGCTTTAGCATCCTATCAGGAAATGTCCAAAGGGAGACATGTCAAACTTCGGCCCTCCCGATGTTTTGGACCCCAACTCCCAGAATTCCCAAACCTGTATTTCCCAAAGGCAAAGGAATGTGGGAGCTGTGGTCCAAAACATTTTGGAGGGCCAGTTGGACAAGCCTGTCTTAAGGTGTGGCTTTTTTTTCCATTTGGTGCTGTCAAGCCCCACACAGAACACACAGCAAGCCAAGTTCGTTCTTTGCCAGGAACTTTAGTTATAAAACCCGATAAAGTACAAAGTACAGTCCGAGTCAATCCCGAATAATTTACAGAGCCAAATGCCAAGTTCAAGGGAAACAGAGAAGTCGTAGTCAGGAAGCTGGTCCCAAAGGGCAGGAAACAGAGAATGCCCTAGTCAGAAAACCGCGGTCCAGGTAGGAAACAAAATCAGGATAACACACAGGAACGTTGGTGGAAGGTATGTGACGCGTTGCCCCCACAGAGGGTTCCCGGGTAAACTTGCTAGCTTTATCCTAAAACAGGGAGCACACCATATCTCTGGCAAGGCTCCTGCTAGAACTCAGGGCTTTCAGATCTAATTTACGCCTATCCTTAAAGATCCTTTCCCCAGCTCTCCCCTTAGTTTCCTTTGCAGGATCCTGCTCCCAGCCCTTATGGAGGAGGAGTGTGCCTCAGCTGCGTCCCCAGACTCAGCTGCCTGCTGAGTTGAACTACAAGGCTCCCCCTGCTGCTCTCCAGCATTTAACCTTCACATTCGGGTTCCATGACAGGCGGGTCTGGAGGTGCACATTTCTTAATGGGCTGCTGAAGCCGAACGGAGCCGATCCTGCAAAAAACAAACCACCCAAAGCCAAGAGGAGTGTTTAGAATGGGGAAATGAAAGGTAACAGTGGGGGTGGTGGGGGGTGGAGGAGACCTCAAGGAGGATTTATTTTTTTATTTATTTGGGGGGTCTAAAAAGTGGGGGAGTTATAAAAGGCGATGTCGAATAGACGGAAAAATACGATATATGGAGGAAGAGTCGTATATACTGCCAGACTGAAAAGTAACATAGACATTATATGAAACAAGATCCAAATGAATAATGGCCCGAATCTACACTGTCAACAACCATTGTGCACCCATTTATCTGTGTCATCACGTCAGACAGCAAGGGGTGTTTAGTCTAATGCATCCATTTTTCCAAAAGGATTTTGGGGTATAGGAAGCTTTACAAGATTCTGCTGAAATGAAATCTGGATCTGCAATATAAAACAAAACCATGCAGATGTTCTATAGAATCTTTATTTTTTTTTGGAAAAAAAATTTAAAATCCTTTAAAAATATTTTGATCAATCAATAACAGAGTTCAAATTTCTGTTATATTTTTATGGTCTGTTTTTGGGACAGTGGTTAAAAATAGCCCAAAAAATGATGTAACTTGTTTGGGTCCTCAAAACAAATAATTTGATCTCTGAAGTCATTGGCTGAAATCTGTTGCACAACCCTACTGCTCACTACCATTCACAAAGAGACAAGGGAAACTGACTCTTTATCAGTCAACTGCTTTTACCCACACACAACGTAATTGTAGGATGGTTTTTTTTAACATGTTGTTAAAGGTAGTGAGCACAAGAGAGTATCTTGTAGAGTAGACCCATCTTGATTGTTGTGTTGTGAACGTTCAGATTGCCCTTTGTATGTAAAGTTTGGACTCCTTTTCTTGCTGGGAAAATAGACACAATGTTGTAAAGCAAAATCAAGCCATTCCTGGCATTTTGAATAGCGAATTTGGAAAGTGCAATATCTCATATTCATAACAGAACTGTGTTTTGGGTGTTTTGTTTGTTTGTTTTGAAGATTTGTTTGTGACTTTTTAAAAGTGCTTAAGTATACTCACTACACACAATTCCAACAAACACTCCCTCGTGTTGATTTACACCAGTTCCAGAGAATCCCAAAACAATAATACATATCTGTGCTATGGTTGCTGGTAGGTTTGGGAAAAAGAGCAGCTGGGGTGTATCTGTAGTCCTCTACAACAAAATATGTTCAATGGTGGTTTTGGATTCAATGGAATAATGAAACAAAAGGGGTGAGGGGGAGTGCAACACACATATAAGGAAAGTAAATTACACAGCCTTTTAGGGAAGATTCATCGAATGGTGAAACTATGACGGTATGGCACCAAACTCTGCTAACATAAAAGGAAAATGCCTAACCACAACACTAAAAAAACCCAAAAATCCCAGAGTTAAATGAGTGAGCTTCTAAATATTTGTTTTTCTTATTTTGAAATGTTTTTAGAACCCGACATAGACTTCTTTCCCGACCGATGCCCGCTTGGACAGGAAGAAGTCAAAAAGTTCTCCTCCTCGGAGACAGTTAAGGGGTCCCTGATTGCAGAGCCAAAAATTAGATTGTCTCAGATCTCGTCCCGACTTCCCTTTTAAGACTGGTGTCAGGAGTCTAGTTTTCAGAAATCCTGAAAGAGTACCGAAAACACTCAGGGCTGTGATAAACACAAATGGTCTGTTTCTTTTAAAATGAAGACATACTTGAATTTTACCTTACAAAAGTGCATGTTGGAAATACATGGCAAAACGTTCTCCTTTTGTGGAAGACTCCATTATCCATTACTTTAAATGGAGACTGTTCCCTCCCCAATGTTCAAAAAACCCGTTCATGTTTTGTGGCCCTGATCAGGGCAACAACAGAGACTTCTCTGCATCACTGCCCTGGTGTTGCAGGGTCGGGGTCAGCTTGGTCCAGGAGAACCCTGTGTTTTTAGGATGACACCTTGTGAGACACGATCCTCTCAGGGCTTCATGAGGTTCATTGGAGATCCCTTAGGGAAGTCTTGCCTGTAGGGAGCTGCCTCAGAAACATAGGGTTTTATCAGTATCTTCTTAACCTCTACTGAACTTTTCATGCCCTTTGAAATAACCCCATGCTGCACTCAGAATCAAGGCCCCTGGGTTCAAAGTACTAGTAACCGAGCAGATCAGTGGAAGGCAAGTGCAGTGGGAGCCCCGTTAACAAATGGTTTGTATAACATAAAAATCTGTTCAACATAAAAAATTCCGAAGATAGGGGAAATTTGGGTTAAAGAATAGCCTATGGGGGCCCAAAACCATACAACATAAAAATAGTGTGATTAGGGATTACAGTAGGACCCCTATCGGACTGATTCATTATCCATGATTCAGTTATCACGGTTGGGAGAGGAAAAATAAAAAAAATAATTCAGCAGCCGCAAAGCAAGCTACTGTACAAAGAGCAGCTGTAAAGCAAGCTACTGTCATAAAAAAGCAGCCGTAAGCAAGCTCTGTCACAAACAGCAGGGGTAAAGCAAATTATATTGCAAAACAGCAACTGTAAAGCAAGTTACTATACAAAACACCAGTTTGGGGAAAAATTTTGGCATTTCTCTTATCCCAGGTTTTCATTATCCACGGGAAGGCTTGGAACAACCCCCAGTGGATACTGGGGCCTACTGTACTCTTTTTTCAATTATTCATGTGGGAATTTGTAAAAAGGAAAAATTTTATTAAAATAATTTCTTTTGGAATAAAGAAATTTCCCTTATCAAGGTAACTGTTTTTGTAAATTTTTTCCCAGAGGTGGATCAAGTTTATGATATTTTTTTAAAAGGTTTTTTATTTTGGAGGAGAATGGGGTTTCTTTTTAAAAAAAAAATATTTGTGATTTTTTTTAAACAGGAAAAATTTTAAATTGACACTATCTAATTCGCATTTAAACCCTAATGGGACCCAGATCATGAAATCATTTTGTCTTATTTGACACTGTAATAGCTTCATTGCTTTTGAAGGTTCTTAATCCTTTGTAAGAAAAAATTTCCCCCCCCAAAAATAAATCCGAATATTTGGTGCTTATATTATCGGGGGTTGGGGGGGGGGGGGGCCCCCACAGGCCAACTGGATTTCTTTTTAGTATTACAATTCAAAAATTTAAGATGGGAAGGCTGCAAGTCGGCCATGGGGTCAAAAAAGAGTCGGACCGACCCTGAAGATTTTCTGCAAAACAACTACATTATTTACAGTCACCACCAAAATTTCTGAAAGGTTCGGGTAGCAGACTGCCATTTTCTTTTAACAATCCTGCTGTCTTGAATATTAAAAAAACCCCCATGTGCCCAGGTTTGGGAAAGATTTGGGCTAGATTTTAAAGAGAACCGGAAAAGTATGCTTCATTTTTGTTATTTCATTCAGTAAGCAGCAAAAAAAACGGGGGATCCTCAGGATTTTTTTGGGGCCCCCTTAGAACAAAGAGGGTGTAAAGACGAGTCTAGTGTTATCATGCGATAAGGGGGCTAAAACATTTTTAAACCCCCTGAGAATTGTGGGGGCCCCTCAACCGCCGGCGGAGCTTTCGGGTGGTTCGGGCTCAGCAACCCTGTTGGCCGGGGCCCCCTCTACTGGTTCAGTAGTGAGCAATTCGCAGCCTTTTTTCGAACTAAGATTGAGGCCATCGTGTGGTTTTGACCCCGGGTTGCGTCGTCTGTCCGCCTTCGTTGTGGTCCCCCTTCGTCGCCTCGGTTGGATGGCTTGGGCCTGTTTTGCTGTGAGGTCTCAAGGCTATGGTGCTTTGGGGCCTGCCCCCCCTCTTTCCCCCTTGCCTGCTGGTAATTAGGTCCCCAGGGGGAATGGGAATGGGTTTCCCGCCATCCCCCCGCTCGTTCCGGGGGGGTTTTTCCCTTCGCCGAGGAGACGGTGGTAAACCCCATCTAAAAAAAACGGGCCTGGCGGTGGATGATTGAAATATGTCTATCCCAATGTCCCTTTTGGGAGGTGATCGAGAGGGTGGCGGCGGTGGTGCGTCATACTTGGGGATCGGCGTGCTCGATCCCCTTTCCGTCGGGTTCGGCCCCGCCGGGTACCGAAACAGTTGGCGCCCTGAAGGACCTTTCGGGCGGCGACAGGGGTTGTTTCCTGTTGGTCTTGGACTGTCAGGGCCTTTTTTACCGTCGACCACGGTATCTGTTGGGCGGTCTTGAGGTCGGAATCGGAGGCATGTGCGTTGGCTCCCTTCCTTCCCGGAGGCCGGCCACAGTGTGAGCATGGGGGGGAGTTATCGGCCCCCTTTGGATCCTCCCCCGTGGGGTTTAAGGGGGGTTTTCTGTTTCCCCCCTGTGTTTAACATCTGTAAGGCCCCTTGGCGGGGGTATTAGGGTTTTTTAGTTGCTGTACAGGTGAACGGTTATCTTCTTCAACACCCCTTTTGTGGAAGCTGTGGAAGTTCCGATGGGTGCTGGAGGCCCCTATGGCTGGACGGGGCGAAACTTAAGCTCAACCCCCAGAAAAACGGAGGTTATGTTCTTGGGAGCCGCCCTCGGGTACGGTGGCCTCTTCCCTGTTGGGGGGGTCTCCCTCCGTGCGGAGAGGGTGCGGAAACTGGGTGTGTTTTGGACCCCGGGGCTTGCCCGGAGACCAGGGGGGGTCGGTGACCAGGGGCCCTATTTCCATCTGTCGGATCGCCAGATCCGCCTACCTCGACGCGAACCCCCGAAAAAGTGGTCCAAGCTTGGTGATTCGGGTGGATACTGTAACGGCTTCATGGGGTTTCCTTGAATCTTCTCCCGGGGTTGAGCGGGTAGAAGGGAGCCAGGTGGTGGCTGGTGTGCGTGTTACGCCCATCACCCCGTCTGGCCCCCTTGCAGGGTTCCCCTTGCACCCCCATTAGATTCAAGGTCCTGGTTTTAGTTTATAAAACCCTCCCTGGCTTGGGAGGATACGGCAGAGCGTATCGCTCAGCGGTAATTGGCCCCTCCGTTCGGAGGCGGGGGACGCATTGCTTGGTGCCACCCCCCGGGAAGCGGAGGCGAGCACTCGGACCCCGGGTTTCTTTGGGGAGCCCCCGCCCTTGGGAAATTTCCCCCGTGAAGTGCGCTCTGCAGGTCCCCGTGGCTTTTGAAAGGCGTGGAAAAAATTTCCTTTTTCGGGGGCCCTTTTGGGTAGTTAAAACCTTTTTTTTTTTTCCCCGCCCTCTAATTCGCGCGTTGTCGAGGTGTCTTTGGTTTTACAGTGTTTGGGGTTTATGGTTTGGTTGATTATTTATTTTATTTTTTGGTTTTTTCAGCTTTTTGTAAAAGGGCCTTAGAGTACGTAGATAAGGGGATATAATTACAATTAATAAATAAATAAATAATTTTTTTGAAGAGCGGAGGCCCTTTGTTGGGGTGAATGTGGCAGCTTGGCCCCTTTTTTCGGTTTGTTATTCTGAAGAAAGTGGGACCATTTCCACTACTGTGAAACTTGCTTCCCCCAAGTTGAATGCCTGTCCATGTTGGAGGAGAAAGAATTGCTTGTGGGTTTCTTCACAAATCTTGTAGCATCCCCCAGTACGACATGCACTTTAGAAATAAGGCAAATTTGAAATTAATAGGGAAAAAAGAAAGGACATGTTTTAGGGAAAGGGGGCAGCCAATAAGGAACAACTTTCTTGAATTCCTTATTTTCGTATCCCCTTGATTGCAGAATCCGAACCAAAGTCAATTAGACAAAAGTGGGGGTGTATAAAAAATAAATAATCCCTTTCCCCCCCCCCTCAAAGAAAATCCAGATTATGAAACCCCAATTTAAACAAACGAAATGGGTATGTAGGGATGGGACAATCAAAAATTAATTTTTTTTATTTTTGTTTGGGGTCCGTTTTGGTTTGTTTTCGTTTTTCGGGGTTTTTGGCCATTTTTTATTTTCGTTTTCGTTACAAAACAAACGAAAAAAAAAAAAAACAAAAAGAAAATTTTTCATTTGTTGATTCTTTCAATGCAAGTGTTGCCGTAATGAAAACGAAAAATACAGCAAAATTTTTGTTTGTTTCGTTGTATTTTGTTCTGAAAAAAATTTTGTTTTGTTGCGAAAGAAACGAAAAAAAAAAACGAAAACGAAAATTTCGCTGAGTCATGCCCATTTAATGGTTTTTTGGAACTCAAGGTAAGGGAAAAATTTAAAACGTGCTGAACCGGGGGCCCCTTTTTATAAAAAAACAAAAAAAATAAATAACCAGACTGCCCAAAAAAAAAAAAT